>CM060856.1:3485360-3767853 GCA_030737835.1 Acorus gramineus | reverse complement strand
GGGGGGGGGGGGCGGGGGGGGGGCGGAGTGTTATTACGAGGTCATTGTCAATATATGTCACGTGGTATTCAGTAATTGATCTCTACTGTACATGTAAAGCACACATAATGTACTAATATTCTTTGTTATTAAAATGTTAAGGTTACTTAGAAATATATTTTGAGCTTGAGCGTCGAAAACTCTTAAACAGGCACCATACCAGTGTCTCGATTTGAGTGATTTTTCTACCCATGTAGAAGTATTGAATAACAACTCTTTAGGGCGCATGATCTTCATTGGGGGGGGGGGGGGGGGGGGGGGAGGGTGGGTGAGGAGGGAATCTTTTACTCGATTTGAAGTTTATTACGAGGTCATTGTCAAGATATGTCACGTGGTATTCAATAATTGATCTTTACTGTACATGTAAAGCACACATGCTCCGTATAGAATGTACTAACATTCTTTGTTATTAACATGTTAAGGTTGCTTAGAAATACATTTTGAGCTTGAGTGTTAAAAACTCTTAGACAGGTAACACACCAGTGCCTCGATTTGAGTGATTTTTCTAACATCTTCTTCATCCATTCTGATTCTACGTGGAGCGTTTCATGAGTAGATAGTAGATACTTCACCATCTTTGTTGTGGATATTTTCAAACCCCCACACATACAATGTCACAGATTAGTTGGATTTTGATTCAGTTCTATTTTGGGCGCGTCGATCCCTATCAAGTCTTTTTCTTACCTCACCAATAATAAAAAAAAAACAGTGTTTTTTCTATTCCCACCGATCTGGTTAGGTCGACCAAACTTGGTTGTTATTTAAGTTTTCGACGAGAGAACTTTGTCGTCATTTCATATTTTGTGCGACCTAACTTGATCGTCATTTCAGGTTTCAGGCGACCGAACTTGGTTGAACAGAATTTGTAATAAAGTTTTTAATTTTTTTTTCTTGGAAACTTAATCCCATGACGTGTATCATCCTTTGATCTTTCATGCCACTCCAAGTCTGAGTTGTAATGTAAGGAGAATCAATTATTATTCTTAAATATAGAACATAAGAACAATTTTTTTACATAAGTGCCAGACAAATTTTTAAAAGCTAAATATAAAATGTGTTTGGATCAATTGGTAGGTTTTTTTTATTTTTAAACAAAGAATCCGCTTAACTACGAATTCAAACGAAGCTTAAAAATGATATATATTTGTCTAATAAGATATTTTTCTATAAAAATTGAATTAATTGAAAGTATATCTACTTATATTTTTTTCGGTCCCTTAACTGTTATTTGGATAAAAGAATAAATGTTAAAATATGATGGATAAACTCAAAAATTTATTTGTTTACAAAGAACATGTAAATATAATTCTGAACCCTGTTCGACTAATTTCGGTTATCCAAAACCTAAAATGACGACTAATTTCAGTCGCCCAGAACCTAAAATGACGATTAAGTTCGGTTGTTCAAAATCTGAAATGGTAATCAAGTTTAGTCGACCTGGATTGGTGGGAACAGTCAAACACCATTGTTGTTGTTGGTTTTTTTTTTTTATTTTTTATAATGAGTTAAGTGAAACGTTTGGTGGGATAACCGACGCCCTTCTATTTTTCTGTCTTCATTTTGAATATTATAAGATTCACATCTCATTTAAATAAAAACCACATAATTCACAAGTACCTCAAAACCTACGGGGAGCTGGTGTCATTTTGTATGTTCGTAACCGTGCAACACTTGGGATTCGAAAGAGAGATCAGAAGCCGCAAAAATGCAAGCTCAAACCAAAGTACTGGAAGAATGGCTAAGACACGCCACCTCCCCCCCTCTTCCTCCCCCGCCGCCGCCTCCATCCGCCCAGTCCATCATCAAAGCCTGGGCTGACCTCCGCCGCCCCCACCACGAAGACCTCCTCCGCCCCCTCCAAACCCTATTCAAAGCCAGGCAGTCCCTCCACATCTCAGAACCCCAAGCCAAGCTCCTCCTCTCCCTCCTCTCCTCCACCACATCTCACCATCCCCTCCTCTTCAGACTCCTCTCCCTCTACATCCGCAAATCCCTCCACCCCTCCCTCCCCATCATCGACTCCTCCCTCTCCCACCTCCTCTCCCATCCAATTCCACCCCTCCATCTCGCCGAATCGGTCCTCCTCCTCGGCTCCATCTCCGCCGTCCCTTCCTTATCGGACGCCTCCCGCTCCGCCTGCTTCGGTCTCCTCTCCACGCTCTTGGAAGATCAGGCACGCTCGGCGGGTGCCTCCTGCCCAACGACGCTCCCCGAGGTTCTCGCAGGCGTCGGGTACGCTCTCTTCGGATCGGACGGTGCGTATTTCTCTAGACTTTTAGCTTCGGTTCTTCGATTTTGGGGTCACGGAGATGGGTTTCCCCCGTCCGTGGCTCATGGGGTCATGGTCCTCCGGTTGGCGGAGTGGTTGGTGTCGAATTTCAGCAATTCGAAGTCTTTTTGGAAAATTGGGTCCCTCTGTGAGGGGATCTTGGATGGGTTGGGAGAGGTGCGGTGCATGTTCGCTGTTGGTATGGCTGCTTGCGGCGTGTTGAGGGTGTTGAATCGGACGGCTGCGCCGAACGGAGGGCTTAGAATCGATCCTCGGATCAGGAGTTCCATGGAAGACTCCATCGCAGCTGTTGCGGGGTATGGGATATCCGATGACACGGGTAGTGGTCCTCATCATCGTCTCCTGCAACAGTGCCTCTCTTTGGGTTTGGCCCGAAGCGGTGCTATATCGTTCCGTGCGCCTGTCCTTTCGTGTATTTTCTCTGCATTGTCGAATGAGATCTTCCCGTTGAGTGAGTTTTCTCGGAGAGTGATTGAGAACCCAAATGGGAATTCTGAGGCACTTGGGGTCAGTGAGGTTAGAGCCCATCTGGGTAGCAGTCTGTTCAAGGAGGCGGGTGCAATTGCAAGCATTTTTTGCAACCAGTATGCATTGGCGGATGAACAGAACAAGTTGCATGTTGAGGATCGCATGTGGGATTATTGTCACGAAACCTATTCAAACCTTCGATTTGTTTCGTTGATTCTTCCGGAAAGGAGCAGTGGATTGCTTGAGGACTTGGAGAGGATTGCAGAGGCAGCATTTCTCATGGTAGTTGTGTTTGCCGTGGAGGTGACTAAGCACAAGTGGAGTCCAGTGATCTCTCAGGAAGTTCAGTCAGAGACTGCTGCCAGAATTTTGACCTCCTTTTCATGTGTGGAGTACCTAAGACGTGTGCGATTGCCAGAATACACTGATGTGATCCAGCGTGTGGTGCGGACCATCCAAGACAGTTGTTCTGCTTGCCTCTCCTACATTGAGTCAATGCCTTCTTATCTTGAGTTAACAAATCAACAAGGTAGTAGTCGTAGATCACTTTATATGCATAGATATCTATCTATAAAACTTGGATCTATGGTTTCTGCTGATTATATCCATGAATTGAGTTTCCTGTGCATCTTCTGATGATTTATTTTGCATATAACTCAAGGAATGGTTGAAAAGAAATATGTTTGGTTCAAAGATGAGGTGCAGACGGCGCGTGTCCTTTTCTATTTCCGGGTTATACCAACTTGCATTTCCCACATTCCTGGTTCAGTATTTGGGAAGATTGTAGCACCTGTGATGTTCTTGTATCCTTTATTGAGAGCAATTTTATATGTAAAAAAAATAGTTCTTTTTTGTATATTCAAATTGGTCTTTTAATTTAGTTATGAAGAGGAGGCATGGTATAGATTGTTCCTTACTATGAATGATCAGATATATGCAGCATCCAATTGCAAAAGTAGCCCGAGCATCGCATTCTGTGCTTGTGGCATTCATGTCCTATGGTAAAGATGATAATAATCAGGACGATGTGGCATTACTCAAGGAGAAGCTTGTTTTTTACTATATGGAAAGAGCATTAGAGGTATCTAGAGCTACTGAGAAATATCTTTAGTTCTCTTTAATCCTTCAATTCTTTTTGGGGACTAAAGTGGTGATTGGGTTGTATTGCAGACTTATCCAGGTATAACCCCATTTGATGGTTTGGCTTCTGGAGTTGTGGCCTTGATCCGTCATCTTCCTGCTGGAAGTCCTGCCATTTTTTATTGTATTCACAGCCTTGCCGCCAAAGCTTCTAACCTCTTTAGTAAAAATGCTAATCAAGATGCCAATTCGTGGAAGAATTGGCAAGGGGAATCTGATCCTTGCCAAAAAATTCTGGAGTTGCTGTTACGCCTAGTCTATCTTGTAGATATACAGGTATTTTAACCAAGATTGTCAACTGACTCTCTTGAGTTTTTGTGCTGTTGAATATTTCTCATCATCATATCTTTTTTTCTCTTCATCTTGTTACACCTTCAATCTGAAATTTCTCATTTTTGCATAGTTACTACTAGAAGAAGATTGTTCGATTTTAGGCAACTTTAAACTTTAAAGAATATAAAAGATGGTCCAGTTGAGCTCTATGAACTCAGGAATTTGAGTTGTGGGCCATTTTGGGGTTAATTACAGAATGGAGCAGTGAGTTTTTGTTTATTTATTTATTTAGGATAGGTGCTTTCATATTAATAATGAAGAAGAAGTCATATGATGCCTTTTAAAAGCTTTGAAGCCAATGCCTGCAGCAAATCAGAAATGCATCTGTAGTCTCTAAATGAATTGGCTATACAAAATTGTTTCCAATTTTACTTTTCTATGAACGCTTTATGAGAATGCTTATTTTACAAAAGGGAAAAATTATACTTTGAACGAGGGAGCTTATATGCAAAATGTCTTTCAGAACGTCCTGAGAAATGGAATATTGGGTTTGTTGATGGCTGAAAAAGGTTCAATACCATCAGTTTATGGGTAAAAAGAAATGTTTTTCTTTTTTTCTTTTTTGAGACTAATGGACTCATAACTGGGATTACAATCGTTGTGCCTTTTTCATCCTTAAAATTTATTGAAGTATGGAGAATTGGAGCCTAGAGAGTTTCGTTGTCTATATTATAAAAATATAGATACACACTTTGCTCTTTCTTTCTTTCACATTTGTTCTTTCTTTCTTTCTTTCTTTCACATTTGTGCTTTCAATTTGAAGAACTCAAGAAGAGAACCCTCCTTAAATTAAAGCCATAACCTCAATTCGAAGCCACTTTTCACATGGTGTTGCATCAAAACTGCCTCAAGCAAAGAATTCGGAGTTCTGGTTCCATTGCTGTATAAAATTTCTGATTCTTGCTCTGTCAGTAGGTCAATAATGTGCTTTGCCATCTTTTTACAGGTACTGCCTAACTTGCTAAGGCTCTTAGCACAGTTCATTGCCCAGTTACCGAAAGACGGTCAAAACCTGGTCCTTGATGAGATTCACTCCCAGGTTGCAGAGTCTGATGATGTTACAAGAAAGCCACTACTGGTTTCATGGTTACAATCTCTTACTTACAACTGTTCAAAAATATCATTGAATGGCAGCAGCAACGAGTCTACACTCAAACAAGATGATGGATCCCATAATGCATCTTCTATCAACAATTACTTGAGCTTGAATAGAACTAGTTCAAGACTGTAAAGAGTTTGGAATGCATAATTTGAACTAATGAGTTTGGTTTTGTGTATACTTATTTATTTTTATCCTAATTTTTTTAGAGCCATCCTTTTCCCTTGATGTAAGCTCTTTATTTATTTATTTATTTTTTTGTTGTAGAACATCTTCAGTAGGCAAATTTGAATAGAGTTGGTGTTGATGACGGATTTGACCAATTGCTTAGCCCAACCTGGAACGTGGAAAGATTATGATTGTGTGGAACCATCCGTTAAAACAGTATAGTTATTTAGATCCCATGATTTGGATTTTGCAAGTTCTTTAGAACTTCACATAAACTAATTGTGTGTGAATTTTACTGCCACGCGTATCAAAGAGTAACATGCGAGCTAAGAAATGATAAATGCAGTTTTTAGTCATCCACATGTTTAGTCATAACAAAAAGTGTATTTTCCTCCCAACATGCTCTTAATATTTTTTTTTCTTTTTTGCTTGATAAAAAGGGATATTTCTATCCATTTGTCAAGAAGTGTGGTTTGGCTGGATTTTTTTCTTACAATTCTTTAAAGAAGTATGCCATTGGAAAACTTGAGAAACGCTACGAGGAGGATTATCCAGCTTCTAGCGTCACCTTAGTGCGTATCATTTAAATTGTAATAAAAATAATAGATAGACCCTTTTTAAAATTCTTTAATTTTTTTTATCATTTTTTAATATACACATTTCCTCTTCAGTGAAGAGACTTGGTTCGAATCTTGTCAGTCTACTAACATAGAAAGATTTGACAAAAAAATATGTCTTGAATCAGGTTGACATGTGCAGAAGAAGACAAAAAACATAAAAAAAAATTAGCCATTTCAATCTGTTTGGTTTTGTTTTTTGTAAACCCACATTGAACTAAAGTATAATCACATATAAATCGAATCGAATCTTATTGAACTGAAAACCTAAAACCGAACCAAATCTTGTTTGGTTAAACTGAACTAAATCGAGCTGAACTGTTAAAGATAAAGATATATATACTCAATCATTTTTTTTCCTTCTTATCTATTTGGGTTGGTTAGAATATATTTTTTGAATTGGTTACAACTTTGCATAAATATCAAAAGGTGTAAATTAGTGTATCCATTTTTTTATAAATATTATTAATATTATAATAATATAATTTTTAATATAAAAAGAATGATGTAAATGAATATTATTTATGAATAATCATGTGTTTAAATCTAATTCGGTTAATTTAGTTTTTTTTTAAGTAAAATCAAATCCAAATCAAAGTAAATCAATTTATTAACTTTTCAATCTATACCCATACTAAACCAAAAATTTATTGACTCAAATTCTAAAAATATAGATTTAAATAAGTTCGAATTCAATTTAACCGATCAAAGTTGCACCATGTCCTTTGTCATCCTTATATTTTTTTTTTTTTCTTTCAGGACTAGAGTTCTTTGTCTGGATGAATACAGTCATGCAGAGGGTTCTCTGGAATCTCCCGAAAAAAAAGAAGCTGATCACGTGTCCACAATACTCTCTTTCCACGAGTTGACATGAAACTTGGACCACAAAAAAAAAAAAAGGTAATTAGCATTTTTAGCTCTTAAAAATTGAATATTTATAAAAATAGCTCAGTCACCCAAATATTTACAAAAACTAGTCCTGTTGACCCGGTCAGCGCTGCCACGTCAGCGCTGGCCAATTTTTTTTGAATGTTTGTACTGGATAATTCGTCTTTAGTATTTTAATCTCGTCTGTGTGGATTTGTACTGGAGACGGATTATATCGTCTCCTGGAGACGGATTATATAATCCGTCTCCAGGAGACGATATATATATAATCCGTCTCCACAGCACGTACTATATATACCCCACCCCTGCAGAGAAACCCTATTCACCCCATTTTCACCATTTTTTTCTCCCTCCAAAGACCCATTTTCACCCACCCCATCTGAAAATCACCCCTCAAATAGTTTATATACATTTCAATCAATTTTCAAAGACCATTTTTAATCCAAAGGTAAACATTAAAACTCTAAACAATTTCTTAAATTTATTTATTTATCCAATTGTTTTGATTTTATGTATAAATGTTTTATGTTCTTTTTTTTATTATGGACATGTTGAATGTGTGATGTTTTGTTAAATTAAATGTTAATTTTTTTTGTGTTTGGTTTATTAAGAATTTCTTATTTGTCAAAATAGACTTTTAAAACTTAAAAAAATATTTAAAAATTTTGATTGTCATATGAAAACTTTTTTAAAAATTAAAAGGCTCTAGGAAAAAATTCAAAGGCGTCTTAGGAAACATTTTAAAAAATTCGAAGGCCATTTAGGAAATATACTTTGTATGTGTTGCATGAATGTTATATTGTTTAATATACTTGTATGTGTTGGATGAATTTTTTTATTATCAATTTAGAAATATATTTACTAAGTTGAATAATTTATGGTTTAGATGGTGAAGAAATCCGATGTCCCGTTAATTACTCTTTTAACTGGAGGATTGTTCAACGTGAAGATACTTCATTTTATGAAGGTGGTACTAGGAAAACCACCATCATACATAAGAATATCTCTTATGTCGATTTGCTCCAAATGATGTACCATTTGACGGAGACTGACCCAAGTCACTACAAATTGTTTATGAGTGCTGTGTATCCCACTCACGACGGAAAGAGTTTGGGTGCCCCCTCTCGAAGATGATATGGGTGTGAAAGTAATGATAATGTTGTACCAAAAGCACGTGCATGTCATTCAATTATGGTTAGAGAAGGAAGAGATCATACAAAGAGGTCGTGGTGCGATGAATTATGATGAGAAGATTCATATTTTTTCATTGTTCGTGATCCATATCAACCTTCATCGTCGTCGTTTGTTCCATGTAACCATGAAGATTTGATTGATGCAATACTGACTAATGCCTATAGGAGTGTCAATATACCACATTTGTAAGTATTGTGTATTTATATGATGTTTTTAGTGAGTGTATTCATATGTGTAAGTATAGTGTGTTTACATTTATAGGTTCCCATTTCATGACATGGGTTGGGACGATATTCGTGAGAGAATTGAAGTAAACAATGAATTTGAAGAAGATCAAGAAGGAGGAGAAGAAGAAGAGGAAGTGGGGGAAGATACTGAAGAAGAAGAAGAGGATTGTGAAGATCACTGGTTGAAGGACCTGATACTGAGGAAGATCATGATCTGGAGACAGTTGCAATCCATGAATATAGTGTTCCTAAAATGTATCCTACACATGACGTCATGGAGCAAGCGGTGACAGAAAATGTCCATCAATGCATTTATGAAATCGGATCTTCTTCGTGTAATGAACTTGAGATTGGTTAGCTTTTCGCGAATAAGAAGTCACTCATTAATGCTGTCCGAACCTGGAGCATAAAGAAATGTGTACATTGTCATGTGGTGAAATCAAATGCAGAAAAATACGTCGTTCAGTGCATAAATGATGAATGTAATTGGAGATTATATGCGAGGAGGGTCGGTGGTTCAGAAATGTTCAAGATTTCAACTCTAAGAGTTCCTCATACATGCTTTGATTATCTATTCAGTTCAAATCACAGAATATTTAGTTTTGAATTATATCTCATAGCTAATTATGTCAATGATTCGTCATAATTTGAGAATCAATCCTACTGAGATAATGGACAGAATACGTGCTGATCATCACTACATAATTTTATATTCAAAGGCACACCGTGCCAAATGGAAGGCTATGGAGAGGATATTTAGAAATTGGGAGGAGTCATATGCTGAGTTGCCTCTATATGTTGATGCCCTGAGGAGGTCTAATCTAGGAACAAATGTGATCTTCGAAGGCTCTGTCATACAAGAGAATAACATGGGCAGACCGATCCGACAATTTGAATGTGTTTATTGGGCATTCAGACTAGTCTTAGAGGTTTTCAAACATTGTCGTCCATTGGTTTGCATCGATGGAACACATCTATATGGAAAATATAAAGGAAATCTCCTGATAGCCACTGCTTGCGATGCAGAAAATGGTTTGCTTCCGATAGCCTTTGCTATAGTTGAATATGAGAACAGAAGCAGTTGGACCTTCTTCCTTTGGAACTTGTTCTTTTCTGTTGGTTGTATAAACAATTTGTGTGTCATATCTGATCGACATTTGGGCATCATAGCAGGCATGAAAGCTATTGAGGAAGCAAGCAATGTGACATGGCACCATTGTTTCTATATGAGACACATGATAGACAACTTCAAAAAAAATGTTAAATCAAAGGAGTTGAGTGACCAGGTGTGGAGGGCTGCCACCTTGAAATGTCCAAATCAATTTGATAACGAAATGCGAAAGATTCTTAGTGCCTCTTCACAAGCTCGCACATGGCTTGATCAAGTCCCTCCACAAACATGGGCCCTTTGTTATGACGATGGCCGTCGTCATGGCACGATGACCACCAATAGAGCAGAAAGCATGAACAGTGTCTTGAAAGGTGTAAGAGGATTGCTAGTCACTGCCATATTACAACAGACATTCATACGAGTGTCAGAGTATTTTTATACGAGGCGTGAATCGGCCGAGAGCATGTCAGGTGAACATGTGCCATCTATGCAGCAGGGTTTGGAGAGAACTACACATGATGCAAGGGCGATGCTAGTAAGAAGGCTTGATAGGTCAGAGTTCAATGTCCAAGACAAGAATGCGGTTATGTACACTGTCTTTTTGTATTTGACCATGCAGATTGTCAATGTCATGTTCTGAAGTTGTTTCACTATCCATGTGCACATGTCATAGCGGCTTGCGGATATGCTCGTATTAGTCCTGGGAGATATGTGTCACATTGGCTTTCCTCAAAGTCATATAGACACACTTATGAACCAATTCCACTCCGTTGATGATAAAAGTCGTTGGCCGATTCCTACGGAAAACGATCCTATCTTCATCACACCGAATGTTAGGAGATAAGTGGGGCGCCCTGTATCAACTCGCCGACGTATGCATATGGACTCCAGGGATCCAAGTTTGAGATATACATGTTCAATATGTCATGAGAAAGGCCACTAAAAAAATTAAATTCACGTAGAAATACAAATGCTGGTAAAAAATGTTAAATATGATTATGATATGATGATGAATGTTCAATTGTTTAAGTATATATTAATTGTGTTCAAATTATAGGTGATGGACATATGTGAGTGGCATGGACCCGTCGTTGATGATTTGCTATATTTTCAGGGATCTCATAGGTCTCATCATGAATTTCAGGGCAAGGTATGAAAATTGATGTGTTTTTCTCTAATGTTATTCTTCATATATGAATTATTATTTTTAATGAATAAATAAATTCCTCAAACAGACCGACTCCTCCAAGTTCACGATCCACATGGTGGCATTGCATCACTAGGTCATGGATCCACGCATCGAGCTATATGTGAGGGCATCGATGTTGTATTATTTGACACAGATGGGATATACCAGGTCAGATCATCGACTTGTACAATCACTGACTAAGAGATGGAGATAAAAAACCAACACATTTCATCTGCGACATGGTGAGATGACCATCACACTTCAGGATGTTGCTATTTTGACTGGACTTTCCATTGATGGCAAGCCCGTGACCGGTATCACAGACCACGATGATTGTGCAGTCGTTTGTGAGGAGCTGTTAGGTGTTGGCCCCCTTGCAGATAAGATCAAGGGTGGAAGAATTTTTCTCTCGTGGCTTAAAAAAACCTTCAGCGTCGTACCAGATGTGGGACGACCGCCATTATATAATCTGGATTTTGTTCTTGGAGATCGACCTTTGGGAGCAAGGTAATGTCAATATTTTCATCTTCTTTTGTCAATTCATAGAAGATCTTATTTCATTAAATTCCTTATTTCAGGTGGAAGGTGACTCAGAGGTTTGATGAAAATTCACGTTTTTTAATATACTATATAGCACAACTGGACTATCAGCTTCAGTCGCAGGTGACTATACAATTAGCCATATATTTCACACATGATATATTCTATATTTAGCTTGGATGCTAATTATAAATTTGGTTTTTGGTAGGTTATATGGAAGCCTTATGTTGGGACATATCAGACACTACCACTTGCATGTATGGATCATATGGAGTTGTGGACGGCTAGGGTCTCACTCATTTGCTTTGATATTGTGGAGATGCACGTGCCAGATCGAGTCGCACGTCAATTTGGATGGCATCAGGACATTCCATCTGATGTAGAGGCCATCGATCGGGTAAACAGACAAGATAGACAGGATGTCAATTGGATGGTTTTTCACGAGACTTATATCGAGCGTTGGGACCAACGCTTGGATCACATCTACCAATTCTCTCATACCCGGAGTTTGAGGAGATATATGGAGTGGTACTTGAAGAGAACAGCCAGACATATCACACCTCAACCAGCCCCATAGTACCATCTAGGCTACGTCGCACCACATTCGGTAAGAATTTTAAACGCGTGTTACATTTTTAGAAAGTGATAAATGATTTCATAACAACTTATCATATTGAAACTTTTGTTAACAGATGGGAGTTACACAGAATATTACTAAGGTGCTTGTAAGGGGGTTGATCTTATACCCCAACTGCGATGAGTGGGGGTATAATTGATGTGGCATGTGACTATGCAGAGGCGATGATGGGAGACAGGGGACAACCTTCGAGTACCTCCAATGCGTCTACAGATGCTGATGATTCTGAGGATGTCTTAGATGATAGTTTCGCTCACACTGAATTCACAATTGATAAGTTCTTCAGTGATGTACGACTCGAGGCAAAAATCGATGAGCAGCCACAACAACCAGCCCCAGCTCCCGATCAAGCTCCAGAGATGACACTCCAGACATATATTCGTGGACCACGCAGGGTTTGGTGTACTTCTACTACTGCCAGTTGGGGATCGGGCAAACAATTTACCACCCTACCACAATCAGGTGTGCCATCCACATAAACTGACGTACCCTATTCATCAGCACCTCTTGCTCCGAGAAAAGCTAAAAAGAAATGATTTATGAAAATATTTGGATGATTGTATTTATGGGATGTAAGTATATTTATGCATTTTCATTTGTGTTTAGAAACAGGAGTCAAGTGATTGTAATGGATTTATGAAAATATTTAAGACATGTTTATTATATTTATGCATGTTCAAGCAGGAATTTTCATACAGGTGAGAACCAACAATTTGTACAAAAAAAAAAAAAAAAATTTACACTGGAAACGGTATATATATAATCCGTCTTATATATATAGCGTCTTCTGGAGACGGATTATATATAATCCGTCTCCAGAAGGAGTCAAAATGCTGGAGACGGATTATATATAATCCGTCTTCAATGGGAATCTCCACTGATGGGGTTGAAACACTGGAGAATCCGTCTGCAGCACAAAATTTCAACAGGGTTAATTTTTACAAATATTAGTGTGGCAAACTATTTTTGTAAATATTGAATTTATGGGACCTAAAAGTGTTAATTACTCAAAAACAAAAAAAAAAAAAAAACATGAAACTGTCGCTCTTAACTGATAGATGAGTTTCTACAGAAAAGCAAAACCGTGCTTTGATGCCTTCAGAGGCATCGCTTCCAAGCTCACAATCCTTAAACCCACTCCACCATCCCCTCCACCCCGACCACCTCCCTCATCATCGACGATCCTGATCCAAGAATTCAAGCGAGACCTCTCGGCGCCCAAACCCACCCCTATCCATGGCGGCGGACCCCGGAGGTTCTACTAAGTCGACCAGCAGCCCCGCGTAGTCCACTTCAAGCGCCGCGGCCGGCACCGGTGGTCCCAGAACCCCCGCGCCGTGTTCACGATCGTCGTCCTCGGCGCCGGCGTCGCGATCATCGTCTACTTCGGGAATCTCGAGACGGTCCCTTACACGAAGCGCACCCACTTCGTCCTCCTCTCCAAGTCCATGGAGCGCCAGCTCGGCGAGTCCCAATTCGAGCAGATCAAGGTGGGGTTCAGGCGGAAGATCCTGCCGCCGTACCACCCCGAGAGCGTCCGAGTGAGGTTGATTGCGAAGGACATCATCGGGGCTCTGCAGCGGGGGCTGAGGAAGGAGAGCGTCTGGAGAGATCTGGAGTACGCGGCGCCAGAGAGTCTGAGGTCCGCGAGCGGATCACGAGACGGTTTGGTGGCATTGATGGGGGCGAAGGATCAGTGGTACGGCGAGAAGGATAAATTGCTCGACGATAAGTGGGTGCAGAGCAGTAGAAAGACCGGTCAGGCGCGGGGCAGGGAGTCCGAGACGACGCACTTGGAGGGGTTGAATTGGGAGGTTCTCGTTGTGAGGGAGCCGATCGTCAATGCTTTTTGTCTCCCGGGAGGGAAGATTGTGGTTTTCACGGGATTTCTAGATCATTTCACATCCGATGCGGAGATCGCCACCATCATCGGCCATGAAGTAAAATTGAGTCCTTTTATTTTGCTCGTGTTTGATTTTTATCGGATTAGTGTTTTTTTTATGGTCATGATATCCAGGACTTAAAATATAAGTTCTACTTAGAAGTCCTATGAGGTGTCATTATTTTATTGGTTATAAGTTTTACTAAGAAGTCCTATGAGGTGTCATCATTTTATTGATGGGTTTGTTGATTTTTTAAAAATGATAAAATAACAAAATACAAATTTATCATTCATTAAAAATCTGTCCCACTAATCCAAATCCTTTTATTTTTTTATTTTCTCTAATCAGTTATCACTCTTTCAAGTGAATCTTAAAATCCATTTACCTATTTTAAATTTTGAATTTTGAAATTCTTACATAGATTATAATTGAATCTAGATTACACCCAAAATTACATAAATTACATCATTTCTCACCATCATATGCAAATATTCATCTCCAAAAAGTTCATTTACTATACTATAGTTGTACTGATACTGATATTAGATGCTGGCAGGTCAGCTGTGAAGGCCCACTGTGAGAAAGCTTGGGCAGGAGACAGATGGGATGTTCTTGAGCAACTGCTGTCTGCTAATCAGAGTCACTTGAAATTTATCAGCTGGTGGAAGATGGTTCCGCCAACAGAGGAGGGATTATGCTCAACCTTGTGGCATAGAATATCACAAAACCTAGATTATTACATAAGAAGATTAGAATCACAACCAACAGAAGGGGACATGTTGGGATGAATGGGAGAAGTGGTGGTATCACTAAGACCAAAGAATCCATATTGAAATACTCAAGAATCCAATTTCTCTGATTTATATGGAGACTGAGGGAGAGGAGACTGTCCCAAATAAAGGCATGAGATTCAGGAGAGCAGATGATTGACTTATCTGCGAGTCTCCATAGTTGTCTCTCTCATCCAATCTTCTGATATTGAAACCTATTACAACCTACGTCTAAGCATTTGTCTTCAAAGATATCAACCATTCCTTGCTCAGACCATATAGAAACAAGAAGAATGGTATTTAATAGACTTTGGCTTCCAGCCGATATCAGATGGTTCTTTTGGTTAGTTTTAGTAGTATTGGATATTTGGATATAAAGCATATATACTTATCATTAGCATGCAATAAGCAAGCCGTTAGTGCATCAAAAAGGGGAAACATATTTAAAATTATAGTTGGTAAATTTACAATAGAGCTGTTAAAAATATCATCAGTGCTACAAAATTGGATTAACTACTTCAGATAGTACAAGAATAGAGGCCCCGCACTCTCCATGGATCGCATTAAAGAATAGAACCTCGAACTTGGAAGAAGTGGATCTCTACCAGAGCGGACAATGAAAGTCCCCACTTTGGAAACCATATTTCAGGATCACCTTTAAAAAAGAATCAGGCATTCCACATCTTTCGGTTCCATTATAAATTGCTGCTGCTGATGCTGTCCAAGGAAAAAATTGGCTTTTCTACAGAATTATAAGAAAATATCACCTGTAAGAAAAGTTTGTGCTCCAGCACTTCTCTGCTTGAACACTTTTCTCCCTGTTCTCAAAGGGGCTCTCTGGATGCTGCCCATACTTAGTGCAAGGCTTTTTCTTCAGTCAGTTTTTTTTTTTTTGTCCTTTCGTCTGTCTCAACAAAAAGATATCAATGACCTTATATGAATATTTCTTAATGACTTTTCTCAACTAAGAAAAGAAACAAAAGTGAAGAGATTATAATTCTTAAAGGCTCACCTTCATTGATCAATCCAAGACAGAGGCCTACTAAAAGGGGTGAATCCATATCTTCGAGGGCAAGATACTCCTATTCTTTTCCTTAAAAGCACATCTTCAGAACCATATTAGCAATAGTTCCATCAGATTCTAGCAAAATGGTCTAGATGCTATTGAGCTCCCTACTAAAAATAAAAATTTCCTCCAAGTCTCTTGGGTCATGATCAAATATATCGAGTTCTGATGTTGGTAAGCCTATCTTGGAATTTTCTTTATCTAGAAAGAGATGAAGTATTATCTCCACTTATAAGAAAAACTTTCCTAGAACTCTTCATTGATATCAGGCACATAGCCTGCAAATTTCAATTCAATGGTAAGTATGTTCAACAACCACTTGATTTCCTCTTTTACGGATTCTGCTGATCCTCGCACGGAAAATTCATGAATCTGCCCATCAACTTCAATCAGACTACATCCTGGGACTGTTTTCTGGATTCCCCTCTCGCACATCAGTTTCCTCACCCTCTTCACACCCTCAAATTGCTTAGCTTTCGCATAAATATCTGATAGAACTACATAGAAAGCATGATTTTGAGGGTCCAAACTAATCAAATAACCAGCAATTTTTTCTCCCAACTCAACATTCCCATGCATCCGACACGACCCGAGCAAAGCTCCCCAGACAAACTCATCTGGCTTCATTGGCATGCTTTTGATGAGCTCTTCTGCCTCTTCAAAGAGCCCTGCCCGACCAAGCAAATCAACTAAACAGGCATAATGATGCACGAGTGGGTCAATACCATAAACCCGTCTCATCAAATCGAAGCACCGCCGACCGCTATCCACTTGAACAGCATGAGCACATGCACTCAAGAGAGCTACAAAGGTAACATGGTTAGGCTTGGTCCCTTGCCTCTCCATCTCACCTAACAGGCCGAATGCATTTTTTGTGAGGCCATGATCAGCAAAGGCTGAGATCATAGCGGTCCAAGCCAAGACATCCTTCCTTGGCATCTCATTGAAGACCTCGACCGCTCTCTCCAAGCAACCACACTTCCCATACATGTCAATGAGCGCCGTTTGGATTACCATGTCGGCTTTCAATCCCTGTCTCTCCAAGTAACCATGAACCCATCTCCCCTGATCAAGTGCGCCAAGGTAGGAGCAAGCTGAGACCACGCTTGCTATAGTTACCTTGTCCGGTTCGACATCCTTCGAACGTTGCATTTCGTGGAAGATCTTCAAAGACTCCATGGGCCGTCCTCCTTGAACAAGCCCGGTTATAATCGAGTTCCATGTGATGGTATTCCTCTCCTTCATATCACAAAACATAGACAACGCTTGATCAAGTTCTCCGCATCTCAAGTACCCAATCAAGATCGAGTTCCAAGAAACAATATTCCGTTGGGTCATTCCGTTGAGCACTTGAAGAGCGATATCAGACAACCCACACATGGAATACATGTAGATCATGGTGTTGCAAACAAAAACATCACTATCAAGCCCAAGCTTAATCACATGCGTATGTATGGTTTTACCCGTGTTGGGTTCATGTTTAATGGTGCAAGACTTGAAAAGGAAGGGGAAGGTGAGGTTATCGGGTTGGATTCCACTCGCGAGCATTCGTTTATAAAGACGAAAAGGACTCAAAGAAGTAACCATTCTTTCTTTGATTGAAGAGAAGGATCTGATCATTGTGTTGTAAGAGAAGAGGTTGGGGTCTTTGAAGCTGCGAAAGAGGGAGACGGCGTAGGCGAGAGAGCCGGAGCGAGAGAAGGCGCAGAAGAAGAGAAGGCGAGAGAGGAGGAAGTGATGGTCTTTGTGGGTCATGTAAGGAGAGGTGGTGATGATTTTGGAGTGGATTTGCTTCAGCTCTCTCATGCTCTTGCATTCTTGTATTAAAAGAGAGAGCGCCTCCTTCATGTTGAATTTCGCGGGAACCCCTCTCATGCCTCTCCCTCTCCAAAACGTTTCTTTGACCCGCCAATACATGACCAATGGTTTTTATATGCCCGATTTCGGGCAAGACAGTTGGCCCGTTCAGGCCTCGAATAATGGATGTAAAGTTCTTACATCTCATCAGGCGCTTTAGGAGTTCATAAAGAATAAGGAGCTACGCAAGTGTTATGTTATATATGATACACTTTCTATATAAATACATGGGATAATTACCCTTAAAAAAATGTAAATAATTAAACTATTTTTGAGATTTGTTAAATTCAAGAGATTGGCGTGAATTCTTTATGGTTATACATGCACAAAATTCTTTGTGGTGTGAATCAACATTGAAAATTCAAATTATTCTTTTATATTATAAAATATAAAAAAATCATCCAAACGTATAACTCAACAAATACATAGATTCTAAATGTAATAATACACATAATTTGATGAACAAAAAATGTAAGACCGATAAATACAGGAGGTAGCCACTATGAATATTTCATTTGGAACAGTACTTCGAGTGCTCCTATATGTACTTTTTTAACAGAATGTGACATCATTTATTACATAATAGCAATATGAAAACATACAAACTTTAGACGCATTTCGAGCCTATGATCCAAAAGAAGTTAAATTAATTAAGAACTTTTATGATTTAATGCTTCAAGATAGAGAGCCAATGCCTTTCCCATGACATTTGCATCTGATAAAGCCTTTATTCTCTTCACAAAAGTCGGATGGGTAGAGAAGAGATCTGATTCATCTTGGATAGCCAACTTCTCATAAGCTATTTGTGCATAGCGAGGGTGATATCCCGCGGAAGCCATCAACATCATTCCAATGTAATCCGCTTCATATTCCAAACTGATCACATCCATGCATGAATAGATTGATTAGATGCAAAAATTCTAATAACTAAGTATGTATGTGGCATAGCTATGCTTCCTTCATAAGAGAGTCATGCATTAAAGAAAATGATACACAGTGCATTTCCTAGGCATGATCAATCATAATTTGGAAGAGCATACCGTTGGAAGAACTGAAACCAATGATCCTCAATTTGAAGGGAAGTGCCAGAAAACCATCTCCTTGAAAAAAAAGCAATAAGTCTCCGTAGTCCGACGAACAAAACATTTGATCCCATTTCTGGTATATGCCTCGCAATGCCATGCCCAATCTTGGCAGACAAAATAGAGAGCGAAATCAGTTAGGGTTGTGATAACAGAGTAGCCATTTTGTATTAATCAAAGAAGACTAGTACAATTTTGGAAAAAAAAAACAAAGGATAAATGTCTACATTGTTATTGAACCTTGGATTTTATTCAGCATATACAACTTAAATTGTGAAGATATATATAAACAGAGATGGATGCAATATTCAAACCTCGTGGCCTATAATGATAGCAATCTCATCGTCCGATTCCATAAGCTCAAGCAATGCTGTATCAATAACTATGTTGCCACCAAGATAATACCTAGCATTGCACTCATCACCTTGAACCACAATCACCTCAATTTTTGGTTCTCTGGGCATTGACATCTTAAGAATTCTAGTCGATAGGCGTGAACCATCGACTATTCCTTTTCGTATACGATTCACCCGGACGCTCCATGGATGATTTTTCGACAAAGTTCTATCATCTGCTTTAAACCATTTATACGCGAGAGCTCCGATCTTGTCCTCCACCAGTGTTTTCCTCAGTATAAGACGGGAGCGGTCCAAGCAAGGGACGGTCTCCCAGTGCATGAGGATGATGAGTGCACTAACAATTATCACAACATCAAAGCAATAATTTTGTATCTGTAAACACATAATGTTAGTTGCAGTTTTGGTTACATTATATATATGGTACTGTAAGCTGTAGCTTTGTGAGATAGACAAACTTACTCTTGTGTTACGAGTGAAGAAACTTTTAAGATGTTTGGGATTCGAGATGGGAAGAAGGGAAGTTGAAGCCATATTGATGGTGCTTCTACGATTTTTCATTCAATAGGTGATGCTGCGAGGCGGAGAATTGATGGAGAAAAGAAAGAGCAACCTGAAAAAGAGAGGGATATAACAAATAGAAGAATAACTATTTTTAATTTGCATCAAGAATGAAGCTTGATGAAGAATAGAAACCTTTTAAAGAGAGATGGGGCACCTCAAGGGATTACAAATCATGAAAAAATTCAAACTAACTAGAGTTAGTGATCATAATAAACTCTAACAAACATATTTTCATTTCTATTATATATAAAATCTAGTTACACTAAAAATAACAACTATAAAACTAACCCATGTATATATAGTGATATAATGATTTTCTTGGTGGAGCTAGTTAGAATTATTGGAGATGATAGAGTTGAAAATAATCCAAATAAATGACATGGATAAACTTTTTATAAAAAATCTTCCTAAAAAAACATTACATTTCACATCACCTTATCGAAAATTTCTTTGAAATCAGAAAAAATATTTTATTGTTATTATACGTTTATAGTATTTGATCCTAAAGTCGTATTAAATTTAAATTCACCCTGATTTATGATTAAAACAAAATGAGACTTTGTCCAACACCCAAAATTAAATAAAATAAAATTATATTCATCAAAACAAAAATAAAATAACATCGAATTATGTGCCCACAGTTTCCTAAAAAAAAGTCTTCCTTTTCTTTAAAAAACACAATAAAACGAATTTGTTGAATTTAATTTAACAGTCTCTAACTCCCCGTATGCGGTGTGACATTGGGTTATTCGCTCCTGATAGCTATACTAGGATAGATAACAATTCAGACTGAATAAGCAATTTTTTGTTTGGTTGCATTTTCTGTTATTCTAATTGAAAAACGTAAAAATGATTTTTTTTTTGTTTGGTTCATCTTGGATAAAGTGATGATAAATAGTTGATAAGGGGTAAATAGGAATTTATGGCTTTTTAAATGACAATTATACCCCTGGGAATAGTGTGAGAAATGCATGATTGATTTGATAAATGTGACCGTTTTTGAAATCTGTGTGAGACTATTAGGTGAGATAAATTTTTTAAACTGACAGAGAATGGTATTTTTATCCATTGGCATAGACAAAGCCTGATAAGCAATTTCAATATTTCCTTAGAATAGTTGTCAGACCTTATCCTAGCTTATTTAGACATAACTATCGGGGTTTATTCTGTCAAAACAAACAACTTTTTTTTACTATTCTTTTGTATTCTTTTTTATTCTGGGCTTATTTCTCACGCCATACAGGGGTAAATAAATTAACTGAAATCAAAATCTTATCCAATCTGATGTCATTCTTGGGTATTAATTATTTGTGGGTACTTTGTATATATGCCATCCAAAAACATGATATTTACAAATTATGCATCTTTATTACTCTAGTTAATTTCATCATATATTCCGGAAATTTCTATGAAACCATACAAAATTTAAATGACCAAGTACTTTATTTTATCATTATGTATATTTACCATATGCAAAACATATTTTATTAGGGATTTTTCATATATACTCTTATTATATTTTAATTTTATCAAAATCCTTATGTTAAAAAATTATTGTGCCAAAATACCCCTCACTTAATAAGTGCATGCAACGGTAACCCCCAGTCACGTGTCATTTTTGGCCTGGGTGAACCATGGTTACCTCGAGTAACCAAAAATCACAAACAAACCATAATACCTCCGTTTACCAACCAAGACGCAAACCCAAAAATATACGTTAGATTGCATATATCGTAAAATAATAATATTCTTTTTCACAATTATAAAATAGAGAATTTGAAATTTAATTCGATGTTGATTCGAAATCCAAAATAATCAGTTGCGGATATGGTTCCATGAGAAGATAAAGAAGGAATGAGTAGTGATCACTAGTTTTAGGCAGGTAATTAATAAAGCACCTGGTACAACATTTCATACCATGCATATACGAGTCAAATAATCATAAGGATAAAAAATATACATTTAGATATGGAGTTAAAATATTATCCCAACTAAATCACCGAGTTTGTTATTAATTTTTAGGAAAAAATCAATGTAACACCCTCAAAACTTACGAATATTAGAAAAAACCCTTGTAAAATTGATAAATCCATCTAAGTCCCTATCTTATTAAACAATATTTATTTTAGTCCATATCGAAACTCAAACTAACCAGATGTGTAGTTAACTCTAATTATGCATGGTAAATTACTATTACACCCTTTAAAAATTTTCTTTCATGGGTAAAATCAATATAACTCTATGAAAACTTTAATAAAATTTTGAAAAAAGCTATCTTAATTCCTTAAAATCACAGTCTTTATGATTATCTAAATTTATATACTGGTTTATTTAAATTTTATTAAACAAATTATAGTTTTTTAATCAAGGTCTTATACTTTTTATTGCTAGTAATTTTGAATTGAAAATGTATTATGAAATTTTGATGTGGTTTCTAAATTGTTCTCTCTTATTTTGTAATGGAGTTAATGAAGTTGTAATTTTTTTTGTTCAGCCTCTGTGATAAGATTGAAGATGTGAAAATTTTAAAAAATTACTCGATTTTGTAGATCAAATGAGGTTCAACAACTATTTTTTTCTTACAGTTGAAGATGACATTTCACGAGATAGGGATGTTAAAAAATGACGGAGGTATTTTCGTCTTATAAAAAGACTAAATCTGATTCCATAAAATTTGCAGGGACTAAATCTGATTTTAATAAATTTTTTAGAACTTATTTTGATACATTTTTTATTAGAGGATTAAATTCATTACCCATATACACTTTATAAAGACCTAAGACAATTTTCTAATTTTACATAAACTTTTATAATTTTAAAAAGATTTTGGAGAGTTAAAGAAGATTTTTCTCTAATTTTACATAAAGAATATCTACCTTGAGCCATAATAGGAAGAATAATATAGACATAAAGCATTATGTCCTAAGTGTAGTCACCACATAGGCCAAACAAGCTTCTTCTCTGTAGGGCTTCTAGGGGCATCCAGACCATGAACTGGAAAAATTAACAATACATGCACTAACAAAATCAACAGTACATGCACTAATGAAAATTTTCAATATGAAAACAGGCTTTGCAAGCCCACCAATCACTTCATATCCTAAAGTTTAATGACAAATATCTTGTACAAAAAAAAAAATTCCCCACAAACCAAACACTTCAGTAGCCATGTTATATATATGTCACTTTTATCCTTCTGGTCACCATTGGAACATTCTGGCAGTTTTTCAGCTTTTTCGTTTTTTGATCGGAACCGCTAAAATTTTGGACTGTTAGCTATCATCCTGAGTTTGAGGACTCCGATTGAAAATCTAACTGCATATTATGTGTCCTGGTGCCATTTCAAGCCACTCACGAAAATTTCATCGAATTCCGGTAACGTTTCAGAATTTCACAGTTTCGAAGCGTATCCGGGTTTTGACCGAGCGAGAAGTCATTGGGAGACTTGACTTGGTCAATGTGGGCCCTTGACTTGGTCAATTGATTTTGGATTTTAGTGTGGTTGGGTTGACTAGGGTCAAATCTCACCTAAGTGCACCTAAACCTAGCCTAAACCTAATTAATTAGCCCTAAGTTAAGTGGTGTGAGTGTGTGTGGTGTGGGTGTGAGCATAATAAAATCCCACGACTACAAACAGCCCCTCCTATTCATCATCTCTTCCAACTCTCTCAAGCTCTCTCTCCCTCTCTTTAAATCCCTATTTTGACCTAGCTAAGGTGGTGGAAATCAAAGACTCTTGAAGAAGAAAAGATAGGTATTGTCCCGATCTATCTTCCGGTGGTTTCATTTTCGAGTTTCCTCTTTTGTGACCCCCTCTTATGGACCCTCTTCTCTTCTGTTTTCAGCCCCTCTTAGGATGAGTTGGGAGCTTGGTGGTGGTGGTCTTGGAGGTGGTGTTTCGGTGTGCGAAAAGCACCCGATCTACTTCCCTTCCTTTCCTCTCCTTTGGGTGAGTTTCTTTCCTTGTTTAGATGCTTGATTAGGAGGTGTTTTTGGGTATGCATGGCTTTCATGGTGGTTGTGGTGGTTGTCGGTGGCTGTTGGTGGCGGTTGGGGTGGCAGAGCCGGCTCGGGCAGTGCGGGCTCATCGGGCCTGCGCGCGCGGGCAGGCAGGCAGGCAGGTCGACAGGCAGCGCAGGCTGGCAGGCGCTGGGCAAGCGTACTGTCGGGCGAGCTGGCAGGGCACGCGCGCGTGCGCACGGGTGTGCGCGTGGGTGTTGCGCAGGGGGCGTAGTACGCGGGTTGAGCGGGTGGTGTGCGGGTGCTGCGCGCTGGGCGCCGTGCGGGGGTGTGCGTGCGGAGCGCTGCGCAGAGGCGCAGTGCGTGCTGTGCGCGCGGGGCCGCGTGCGGGTGCTGTGCGCGCGGGGCTGCATGCGGGTGCTGCGCGCTGGGGGCCGTGCAGGGGCGTGCGCACGGAGCACTGCGCAGAGGCGCAGTGCGTGCTGTGCGTGCGGTGAGGCGAGCGGGGAGTGAGTGCGGGGCACTGTGCCGAGGCACAATGCGGGCGGGTGTGCGCGCGAGGCGCTGCGCTGGGTCGCAGTCCGCGCAGGTGCATCCGGGGTTGGACGCACGGTGCGCACGTGCGCGCCCGTGCGTGCGCCCGAGCGTGCGGTGTGTCTGGGCGCGCGGGCTGGGCTCAGCAGCGTGTCTGGGCATGCGGGCAGGGGGCTCGACAGTGCGTCTGGGCGCGCGGGCTGGGGCGCGGCTGTGCGCCCGGGGCGGGTGGCCGTGCGTATGGCTGCCCGGGGGTTCGGGAGTGTGTCGGGGTGCTCGGACTCGCGTGCGTACGGCCCGTATATACGTTTGTCCGAGTGTTGGATATTTTTTTAGTATATTTTTGTATGTATTTGTGTATTTTACTCACCGTGTTAAATACCTGTCTTGCAGATCTTGACGGACGGTCACGCGACGACCCGGGTATTGGTGAGTGGGACAATCCAACCCAGTAGGGAGGCATTATATGCACTTGGGCGTGTACCGTCCTCCCCTGGGGCACCATAGTTTAATATTAACTTGTATAATATGTAATCTATGCAAGCATGATTAGTATGTAGTATGCATGCCACCCTAGACCTTGTATGTTAGGGACTTGCACCCTTAGGATATGTGTAAGAGCCATGCATCCTGTCACCCTGTTTTCATGCTAGGAAACCTCGACCTATGCATGTGTCCTATTAGTTTAATTTATTAAATTAAATGCGAACTTATGGTATTTTTGCATGCCTTAGTAAGTATTATAACCTGGTGGTTATTATATATGTTCCCCGCATCTTGGTTATGCGCCCTGGAGGAATTTTGAAGAATTCATGACATTAGAGTTGTTGAGATGCGTTGCCGACGGATCCAAGTGGATCGCATGTATATTATTTAGAGTATATTATTAATCTCCTGTATAGATTGTTGATATCATGTATACACTTGCCGCGTCCCGGGGACGGCCGCCTTGGGGCGTGACAAGCCATCAACTCAAACCACACAATCAACACAGATACAACAAAAATATTGTGTAGAACAACCTGCCAAACATTCTTCAGAGCATGCTCCTTAGCAAATATACATGTCTACTTCACAGTAAGTTCATCCATTCCATCAACCTGTTCAAAATATATATAAAAACCCATAAATAAATAGCCAACCTTACAAAAGCAATAAAATGTGACAAACAGGTATAAAAAATTACAAAATTTCTAATATGAAGGACGAATTGTCACGCCCCAGGGCGGCCAACCCCGGGACGCGGCAAATGTATATATATCATATCAGAAACCTACACAGGAGGTCAAATGTATATACTCTAAACCACAAATAAAATGACAACACATATCAAATAGGGCTGACATAATATATATACAATATAGCGGAAGCAAAAGACTGAATCTGTGAATAAACATTCTACAGACTCGATACACAATCATACGTCCTGTGAGAGCCAATATACACGAATACAACTGAATATACAACACGTGCCAAGCACGGAAATAAAATACATACAGCCAAGGAAAGGGATGCTGACAGCCTCTGGTACTCGCGGACGTAGCGCTGCTCCGCTACTGAAGGAATCCCTCGGAAAGCTCCAACTGCTGCTCCGGCTCCAGCTCAGGCTCAGTGACCACTGGGGAAAAACATATGCGAGGGGTGAGCCACACGCTCAGTGAACGGCACAACCCATGCATCACAGACAATATTTACCACAAATCCATTATTTTATCCAGCCATCAATACATAACAACACAAATCCAGTGGTTCGTACTTCGCCGAACCACCACACCCTCACCCTCACCCATCCATGGGTGACATAGGATTTTGGGACTGATAAACATCCATTCACATATCCAGTAGGTCGCTCATCGCCAACCCACTACACCCTCACCCTCACCCTACCACGGGTGACATAGGATTTTGGGACTGACTAGGCTGTTGGTCACCCTTAGTCCACCGATAGTCTCTCCCTCCACTCCGTAGGCCGCCTGGTCTACTCCCACATTCAGCACAGTCCGTCACCTCATCAGGAGGTGCCTACTAATGGGAGCCCTCTGTCAGGAAGGCCCTGTCTAACGTTGGGGGTAGCCTCCACCGGATCCAACGCAGGGAACAGAACAGCCTATCCATACGCATATGATCCACTCGGATCCGCCGACTACACGCCTCAACAATTCTAATGTCATGAACTCTGAGTTCCTCCAGCGCGCATAACCAAGATGCGGGGAAACAGTACAATCAAAAGCAGTGTTGGAATATCACTGGGGGAAAGAAACTCGGGAGGGCGGCGTGAGTTCCCGATACAGGGTACCCCGACAACCAAACAAGGAACACGGAGTACCCTAACACGGGTCTCACCGCTGTCCTCGCAAGGTCCCTCCCCTATAATATTCACTACTCATGCTAATAATCATACTAATCATACAACATTACTTATAATATTATTGGGACTAGAAACCTTGGGAGGGCAGCCTGAGGTCCCGATACAGGACATCCCGACAACCAAACAAGGAACACGGAGTACCCTAACACGGGTCTCAGCGTTGACCTCGCAAGGCTCCTCCCTATAATATTATCCTAAGGCATGCGATCTAACAGATACCAGCATTTAATTTAATAAATAAAACTAGTAGGACGCATGCATAGGTCGGGTTTCCTAGCATGTAAACAGGGGACATGCTGCATGGCTCATATGCATATCCTAAGGGGCAAGTCCCTAACATGCAAAGACTAGGGAAGCATGCATTCTACACATAATTCACACAAGCATGGATTACATATTATTACAGGTAATATTTATCCATGTCGCCCCAGGAGAGGTCGGTATACGCCCCAAGTGCGTACAACGCCTCTCTACTGGGTTGGATTGTCCCACTCACCGGAATCGAGGTCGTCGCGCGACCGTCCGTCTAGATCTGCAAGACAGATATGGTAAGTATAAATCCGCAATTAAATACTAAAAATACAAAACCCACAAACACTTAACACTCGGGCAAACGTGCATACGACCCGCACGCACGCTAGCCCGAGCACTCCGACAACCCCCCCGCACGGCCGGCACCACCCGCACGGCCACCCGACCGCCCGGGCACCGCCGCGCTCAGCCCGCGCACTCCGCGCACCGCCCGGGGCCCGCGCGTCCACCGAGCCCAGCCGCGGCAGCCCGCACGCGCCCCGCACGCCGTGCGCTGGCCCGCGAGCACCCCGCACGCCCCCGCGCGCGGCGCCTCGCCCCCGCGCACACCATCCCTGCCTTGCCGCGACCCGCGCACGCCTCGCGCACGCCTCCTCGCCCCGCGCGCACCCCGCGCGCACCTCCGCCACCTCCTCCGCGCGCACCTCGCGCGTCCAGCACCTCCGGCAGCACCTCCGCGCGCACCTCGCGCGCCAGCACCTCCGGCAGCACCTCCGCGCGCACCCGCGCGACCTGCTCCACGCGCACCAGCCGCCCAGCTCGCCCAGCACCGGCCTCTGCTCGCCCAGCACCGGCCACTGCTCGCCCAGCACCGGCCAGCACCTCCGCGCGCGCCCAGACCAGCGCCCACACCAGCTCGCCATCAGCCCCTCGCGCACAGCACCACCCGAGCAGCTCGCACGCCTCGCACCGCCGGCACAGCACACCTGCACGACCAGCACAGCACGCCGCCCGCGCGCGCCAGCTTGCACGCCGCGCGCACGCGCGCCCGCGCACGCACGCGCGCATGACCGCGCGCGCCCAGCCTGCGCGCTGCTGCTGCTCTGCCTGCTGCCCGAGAACACCCCCCCACCTGCCGAGCGCCTCCAACCACCCCTCCCACTGCCCCGACCACTTCCACCACCTCCGACCACCCTCCGACGACCCCCACCGCCACCAACCACCTCCCAACACAAAACCCCCCCTAGCATCATCTAGCAAGAAATGAGAGGGAAAAGAGGCTTACCGAGGGGAGGGAGCGAAGTCCGGACGCTCTCCGCGCGCCGAAACCTTCCCAAAGGCCTTCTCAAGCCCCGATCTATCACGGCCCTCGATTTGGCTCGAAACAGAGGAGAGAGAGGGAGGTCGGGGAGGCTAGGATCGTCGGAATTCGGATTTGAAGACACCGGAGCGTAGATCGGGACCCGATCTACACTTCCCGTGCTTTAGGTTTTGATTTTGAGGGGTGGAGGGGGCTCAAACGGAAGAAAATCGGAGGAGAGGAGAGAGGAAATCACGTCGGGAGGGATGATGAATAGTGACGAGGTGATTTTTGATTTCTTTTAAGTAGAGCGCGACTTAAAAACCCGGATACGCCCCGGAACTGGAAATTTTTGCAAACGATGCCAGAATTCGATGAAATTTTCGTGAGAGGTCTAAAATGGCGCCAGGACACCAAATATGCAGTCAGATTTCCAATCGGAGTCCTCTAGCTCAGACGATAGCTAACAGTCTGAAATTATGCGGTTCCGACCAAAAACCCTAAAAATTTTAAAACTGCCAAAACGCTCTAACGGTTACCAGCAGGTTAAAAGTGACACATATATAACATTATTCCCCCCTTAGGAAATTTTGTCCCCAAAATTCGCCAAAAACATCTAGGAGGGGAAAGATGCGGATACGCGTCGAACCTGGCCTCCATGAGCTCCCAAGTGTCCTTAACACCGGAACGGTGCTGCCATCGCACCTCGACCAACTGGACGGTCTTGGTGCAGAGCCTCCTCACGCGGCGGTCCATGATCTCAATCGACTGCTCCACGAATGACTGTCCGGCTCAGAGACGAGCGGCTCGAACGGGACGACGTGAGCAGGATCGCGGACACCTTTACCCAACTGCGAACCCACCACTCCAAGACGGAGAGGTAAGAATTGGCGCTGAGGTGAGCCTC
Organism: Acorus gramineus; assembly: GCA_030737835.1. Taxonomy (NCBI): domain Eukaryota; kingdom Viridiplantae; phylum Streptophyta; class Magnoliopsida; order Acorales; family Acoraceae; genus Acorus; species Acorus gramineus. The sequence goes on along the minus strand of CM060856.1, from coordinate 3,739,014 downwards.
CGAGTAAACTCCAGGAAGCTCTCCTCGCAAGAAGGGGACCACTCGAACCGGATATCCTCCGAGTAAGGCGGTTAAGAGGAACAGCTATCTTCGAGAATCCTCGGCAAACCTCCTGCAATAACTCGCCAAACTCCGGAAGCTCCGAATCCATGCGGGGCTCGACGGTCTACGCCAATTCGACATAGCAAGCGTCTTACCCGGGTCCACAGATATGCCTTCACCAGAAACCACTCAGCCCAAAAGGCCTTAACCTCTAACCAAACTCGCACTTGATCTTCATCTATCTGATGCTTCCATGGTATCCCTTGCCTGGGAAAAGAAACCTCGGGAGGGCACCATGGAATCCCGATATAGGATACCCCGACAACCAAACAAGGAACACGAAGTACCCTAGCCCGGGTTCCAACGCCGACCTCACAAGGCCCCTTAATCCAGAAAGGAACACTGGAAGAAGACATCATTTAAAAGAATACCACTAACTCCTCCGGATCATCTACCTCTAGATGATCACCCAACGATGTCATTCAACATCCTTTGCAAGACCGACCCAACATCATTGGGAACGGTCCAACAGAAATTGGGTTACGAGCGACCCGCCTTCGCCTCATCCACACCCTCACTCCCGAAAGGAGACATTTTGGGACTTTGGGAGAGACTTAGACTGCTCTCTACCCCTGGTCCACCGGTAGCCTCTCCCCGCTCCGTAGCTCGCCTGGTCCTCTGACCGGGAGCCTGTCTAACGCCGGGGCTGTACTACGCGGATCCAACTAAGGGGAGAGCGATTCCACGCTCGCGACACCATTCAATAACCTCTTACCGGGTAGCCCCTACCTAGCATACTCCCAAATTCAGTACCCCTCCGACTGCATCGGCGGTACCTACTGATGGGAACTCACTGCCAGGACGGCTATAACCCGGCTTCCTTAACCCAAACAACCGCTCTTGACACTCACTCATCCAGATACCCCACACACTTGCATAATAACCACCAATTACACACACACTATCCTTATACTAGAAAGCTGGGAACACAAGATGATACCTCGAACCATGACACCCGAAGGCTGCGCCTCCTCGGCCGTAAGCGCTGCAACTCTGCCTTGAACCAACCGCGGCTGAGGAACAGGAGCACGCCTCGCCGGCTGCACTGGCTGCTGCTGCTGCTGCTGCTGCTGCTGCTGCTGCAAGAACGGCGGCTGCTGAGGTGGCACTCGGGGTCGGTCAGCATCTGGGCAATTGTATCTGATATGCCCGATGCGCTGACAATGAAAACAGCGCCGCTTCTCCGGCTGCCAGGACTGGATGGGCACTGCTGCAATGGGCGCCGGATCCCATACTGGCACCGCATCTGCTGGAGGAGAGGCAGCCGCTGACTGCTCGAAGCGGGGCCTCTTCCTCTTGCGCTGCCCCTGGTCCCGACTCCCGGAAGGACCCTGATCTGAAGAAGGGGTCGGAGCCCGCACTTGAATCCCGAGGTCTCTCTCGACGGTCTTCGCCCGAGACACTACGTCGGAGTACCTCGTGAAAGCGTGGGCAGTGACATGCACCCGGATAGCGCTGCTGAGACCCAGCTCGAATCGCCGGCACCTCGTGACCTCATCCGTCACCAAGGCTGGAGCAAATCTGGACAGACTCGTGAAGCGCGCAGAGTAGTCAGCGACGGACATGGTGCCCTGAGTCAGCTGCTCGAACTCCCGCTCCACTAGCTGTCGCGTCGAGAACGGAAAATACTCGTCCAGAAAATGCCTCCGGAATCCCGCCCAAGAAAGCTGCTCCACTCCCTCTGGAATGTCCACCACTCGGGTAGCCCACCAGTCGGCGGCGTCACCCTTCAGCATAAAGGTGGCCAGGGAGACTCGCTGGCGATCGGTGCAAAGCATGGCCGCGAAGATCACATCCACCTCCCTCAACCAACGCTCTGGCGCAAGAGGATCTGCCGACTGCCCATGAAACTCGGGAGGATGGAGCTTCAGAAAGGCGTTGAGGCCGCTCTGCTGCACCGCGCTGCCGCCTCTAGCTCCTCCTCCCTTTCCAGGGGATCCTCAACTCCTACTGCCGGAACCGCCACTGGGACTGGGGGTACATCGGGTACCACAGGCGGATCTGCTACTAAGGGGACCTGCGGAACTGCCTCGCGAGTCGCCCTCAGCTCCTGAATCTCTCTAGCCTGCTCTGCCAGCATCCGCGTCTGTGTCTCCACCAAATCTGCCAACCGAGCGAAAGCACGCTCCCAAGCAGGAGGCTCCTGCGTCAAGGGCTCTCCAGTAGCATCCTCGTCTCTGGTAGGTCCGGAAACCTCCAAAGACCGAGAGGGACCTCGTCCGCGCCGTCCTCTGCGAGGAGGCATATCAGCACCCTAAGAAAACCAGACACTAGGATCAGAATACTCATCTCGAAATCCTAGGACTCATCTCTACGAAAGGAAGACTATTGGCTCTGACAGGACCAGGCTCTGATACCAACTTTTGTCACGCCCCAGGGCGGCCAACCCCGGGACGCGGCAAATGTATATATATCATATCAGAAACCTACACAGGAGGTCAAATGTATATACTCTAAACCACAAATAAAATGACAACACATATCAAATAGGGCTGACATAATATATATACAATATAGCGGAAGCAAAAGACTGAATCTGTGAATAAACATTCTACAGACTCGATACTCAATCATACGTCCTGTGAGAGCCAATATACACAAATACAACTGAATATATACAACACGTGCTCAGCACGGAAATAAATACATACAGCCAAGGAAAGGGATGCTGATAGCCTCTGGTACTCGCGGGACGTGGCGCTGCTCCGCTACTGAAGGAATCCCTCGGAAAGCTCCAACTGCTGCTCCGGCTCCAGCTCAGGCTCAGTGACCACTGGGGAAAAACATATGCGAGGGGTGAGCCACACGCTCAGTGAACAGCACAACCCACGCATCACAGACAATATTTACCACAATTCCATTATTTTATCCAGCCATCAATACATAACAACACAAATCCAGTGGTTCGTACTTCGCCGAACCACCACACCCTCACCCTCACCCATCCATGGGTGACATAGGATTTTGGGACTGATAATCATCCATTCACATATCCAGTAGGTCGCTCATCGCCAACCCACTACACCCTCACCCTCACCCTACCACGGGTGACATAGGATTTTGGGACTGACTAGGCTGTTGGTCACCCTTAGTCCACCGATAGTCTCTCCCTCCACTCCGTAGGCCGCCTGGTCTACTCCCACATTCAGCACAGTCCGTCACCTCATCAGGAGGTGCCTACTAATGGGAGCCCTCTGTCAGGAAGGCCCTGTCTAACGCTGAGGGTAGCCTCTACCGAATCCAACGCAGGGAACAGAACAGCCTATCCATACGCATATGATCCACTCGGATCCGCCGACTACACGTCTCTACAACTCAAATGTCATGAATTCCTCTGAATTCTCCAGCGCGCATCCACGATGCGGGGAAACAGTACAATCAAAAGCAGTGTTGGAATATCACTGGGGGAAAGAAACTCGGGAGGGCGGCGTGAGTTCCCGATACAGGGTACCCCGACAACCAAACAAGGAACACGGAGTACCCTAACACGGGTCTCACCGCTGTCCTCGCAAGGTCCCTCCCCTATAATATTCACTACTCATGCTAATAATCATACTAATCATACAACATTACTTATAATATTATTGGGACTAGAAACCTTGGGAGGGCAGCCTGAGGTCCCGATACAGGACATCCCGACAACCAAACAAGGAACACGGAGTACCCTAACACGGGTCTCAGCGTTGACCTCGCAAGGCTCCTCCCTATAATATTATCCTAAGGCATGCGATCTAACAGATACCAGCATTTAATTTAATAAATAAAACTAGTAGGACGCATGCATAGGCCGGGTTTCCTAGCATGTAAACAGGGGACATGCTGCATGGCTCATACGCATATCCTAAGGGGCAAGTCCCTAACATGCAAAGACTAGGGAAGCATGCATTCTACACATAATTCACACAAGCATGGATTACATATTATTACAGGTAATATTTATCCATGTCGCCCCAGGAGAGGTCGGTATACGCCCCCAAGTGCGTACAACGCCTCTCTACTGGGTTGGATTGTCCCACTCACCGGAAATCGGGGTCGTCGCGCGACCGTCCGTCTAGATCTGCAAGACAGACATTCAATATGGTGAGAACAATCCATAAATACTAAAAATACAAAACCCACAAAAACTAACACTCGGGCAAACGTGCATACGACCCGCACGCACGCTAGCCCGAGCACTCCGACAACCCCCCGCACGGCCGGCCACCACCCGCACGGCCACCCGACCGCCCGGGCACCGCCGCGCCTCAGCCCGCGCACTCCGCGCACCGCCCGGGGCTCCGCGCGTCCACCGAGCCCAGCCGCGGCAGCCCGCACGCGCCCCGCACGCCGTGCGCTGGCCCGCGAGCACCCCGCACGCCCCCGCGCGCGGCGCCTCGCCCCCGCGCACACCATCCCTGCCTTGCCGCGACCCGCGCACGCCTCGCGCACGCCTCCTCGCCCCGCGCGCACCCCGCGCGCACCTCCGCCACCTCCTCCGCGCGCACCTCGCGCGTCCAGCACCTCCGGCAGCACCTCCGCGCGCACCTCGCGCGCCCAGCACCTCCGGCAGCACCTCCGCGCGCACCTCGCGCGACCTGCTCCACGCGCACCAGCCGCCCAGCTCGCCCAGCACCGGCCTCTGCTCGCCCAGCACCGGCCACTGCTCGCCCAGCACCGGCCAGCACCTCCGCGCGCGCCCAGACCAGCGCCCACACCAGCTCGCCATCAGCCCCTCGTGCACAGCACCACCCGAGCAGCTCGCACGCCTCGCACCGCCGGCACAGCACACCTGCACGACCAGCACAGCACGCCGCCCGCGCGCGCCAGCTCGCACGCCGCGCGCACGCGCGCCCGCGCACGCACGCGCGCATGACCGCGCGCGCCCAGCCTGCGCGCTGCTGCTGCTCTGCCTGCTGCCCGAGAACACCCCCCCCACCTGCCGAGCGCCTCCCACCACCCCTCCCACTGCCCCGACCACTTCCAACCACCTCCGACCACCCTCCGACGACCCCCACCGCCACCAACCACCTCCCAACCACAAAACCCTCCCCTAGCAATCATCTAGACAAGAAATGAGAGGGAAAAGAGGCTTACCGAGGGGAGGGAGCGAAGTCCGGACGCTCTCCGCGCGCCGAAACCTTTCCCAAAGGCCTTCTCAAGCCCCGATCTATCACGGCCCTCGATTTGGCTCGAAACAGAGGAGAGAGAGAGGAGGTCGGAGAGGCTAAAGTCGTCGGAATCGGGTTTTGAAGACACCGGAGTGTAGATCGGGACCCGATCTACACTTCCCGTGCTTTAGGTTTTTGATTTTGAGGGGTGGAGGGGGCTCAAACGGAAGAAAATCGGAGGAGAGGAGAGAGGAAATCACGTCGGGAGGGATGATGAATAGTGACGAGGTGATTTTTGATTTCTTTTAAGTAGAGCGCGACTTAAAAACCCGGATACGCCCCGGAACTGCGAAATTTTTGCAAACGATGCCGGAATTCAATGAAATTTTCGTGAGAGGTCTAAAATGGCGCCAGGACACCAAATATGCAGTCAGATTTCCAATCGGAGTCCTCTAGCTCAGACGATAGCTACAGTCTGAAATTATGCGGTTCCGACCAAAAACCCTAAAAATTTTTAAAACTGCCAGGGCGCTCTAACGGTTACCAACAGGTTAAAAGTGACACATATATAACACGAATAGCCTTATCACTTGATTGATACAAAATGAAATATCAGCATAAGTCCACATAAAATCCTATCCCTAAATTGATACAAATCCATTCTTAAATAACTGTTTTTCAATAAAAACCATACACAGACAGATATGGAAACACATTTCACATAAATGTAAACAAAAACAACAAAAACATATATCTATAAAGAGATCCGTGATTTGAGCAGTGCAGCCCCTTCTTCAATCTCCGGAGGAGGAGGAAGAGGCTAAGCCGTCGGTGGATGATGCCGGATATGGAGGAAGGGTCCGTCGGTGGAGGAAGCCGGAGATGGAGAGGAAGGGCGGGGGGGGCATAGGTGGAGGTCGCCGGAGATGGGGAAAGGGGGAGCGCCGAAGGTGAAGGTGGTTGCCGGAGATGGAGGAAGGTGGAGGCGGCCGCCGGAGGTGGAGGAAGATCTGAGGTGGGGAGCGAGCGACGGAGGAGTGACGGCGATTAGGGTTTGTGTTTTCAAGAATTTGTGAGGAGAGAGAATATTGAGGGCTTTTATACTCTCCATCAAATGGAGTTTCATTTCAGGCCGTCGGATCTCATCTGACGGTCAAGATCAATCCCAAAGTTGAATCAAGATCTGTACCGTTCAAGTCTGATCGAACAGTAAAAAAAGATCCGCACATAAGAATCGATCCGCACGTCTACAGGATACCGTTTCAGTGTTGCTACTTGGGTCCAGAAATTAAGTTTCATTGAGGAGCCCCAATAGGTGTCATTCTCGCACTGAACTTTTTAAAAAGGTAAAAACTGCTTTTGTTGAGGTTGAAACTATGAAATTCTTAAAATCTTATGTTTTAAACTTAGCTTTTGAAAAACTATGTTTTTATTAGATTTTCAACCGCAAGATTTTTTGACCTAAAAATGTATATTGTAGTTTGAAAAGCTAAACGCTGAAAATGCGTTTTGGATCTGAGTTTTAAAATTTTTAGCTTTTCAAACGTAGAATCTACTTAAACTCATATCCAAACAGAATACTATAATTTCTTTAAATTTGAATTTTTTATTAAAAAAAAAAACAATCCCTCACAGGGAGTCCCTCCGATATATATATATATATATATATATATATAATCTCTCATTTATCGATAATGTATAACCATCTCCCAATACAACACTTCATCTTTAAAAAAATTCATTTTTTACCCTCATATGTCATTAGCCACTTCAAAAATTCATTTTGGCTGGCCTCCTAATTTCCAGTGACCGGTGTCACCACCCTTGCATTCTTTTCGTCTCACTTTATCAAATGAGAGGTGGATCGGCTATCTTTCGAGCCCTCCTCCGACCTCTACCTCTACTCTTTTGAGATACAGCTACAAAAATAGATGAATATATTAGAATTCCAGATATAGATACAGATGAATATATTACTTTTTTTCAGATACAGATATATCTAAAAAATTTCAGATACAGATACAATCATAAGAGATCTGTATATGAATTGTTCATTTCTGTATCTAAGAAAAGTAACATGTATATGAATCCGAATAATGTGATTTATTTATTAGATAATAATTTTCATAAATGTATGTGAAAATCGTTTATGATCCATCTTCGTTTATCCGTTGCATCTGAAAAGTATGTTTTACACATGTATCTGAATCCGATTGAATAATGTCAAAATGGAACATCAAATTTTAAATACTATATGCCACCAACTATCAATGTTCAATAAGAGTTGATTATAGCCAATAATTGGTTTAAATTCCAAGAGTGTAAATGGTGTATTATTACCTTTTATTTTATAATTTAGCATATGTTAAATTATAACAAATATCTATACATATATGAAATTAATATAGTGTATTTGAAAATTATCCGATGTCTGAAAACATGTTTAACACATGTATTTGAATCCAATTGGATAATGTCAAAATTCAAATAAAACAATTTTGGTTTATATGCTAATAAAGCATTGCTTTGATTATTAATAAATATCATTAAATATACATGACAAAAACAAATTAAAATTTCATCGCTTACATTAATCAAATCATCAAAACAAACAAAATATACAAAACACAATATGCATATATTATTCAGATACATATTACGTGTATTTGGAATTGTCATAAAAAATTTACATTAGTTAAATGTATATGAGTTGAAAAATGATTGCGTAAGATTAAATATGCTCAAGGATTCAATATGCATAATTATACACATAAACAACAATATAAATGATTATACAAATCATAAACAAACACAGAGTGCATGTATAATTCAGATACACCGGACATGTATCTAAATTTAATGAGGATTCAAAAATGAATGTAAAAATATTAAACATTCTCAATTCAGATCAAAATATTTTATTTATATTGAAATAGCCTAATTTGAAAGGATTGACATTGGTTGCATCACAAACAAATCGCAAATAAATAAATAAAAAAATGGAATCCCCACAAACTTGAAATCTAGTTTTGGTTTTCTGTTTCTCTACATATGACAAATCCATTAATGTATTTCGTATAAATAATTGCTATTTTTAATATAAAAAAAATAACAACAAGATCACTGCATAATAACTTGGATTCACTCTGTTCAATACATATGCCTTGGTTTCTGTGTCGACTGACTACGCATGACATTGACCATGCTAAAACAAAACAGATTATTTCAAAGTGGGTATTCATTCTATGGCTTCAAAGTGGTGGTGAATCTTTCGTCAATTTCTCTTTCTAAAAGTGAATTATTTATGGTGATTAATAAGGAATGCTTCCAAAGGATGGACTTAAGATGAGACAACAATTTGAATTATTGTAAATCGTAACCACCTCCATCAAATAAGGACTAGTTACTATGTAAAACACAAACATTACATAAAAGGATAAATTAGAGATTTCAATCTTGTCACCTCATGGCACTTGGGATGAGGTCTATCAATTGGAGCTCAAAAATCATTATATATATATATATATATATATATATATATATATATATATATATAATGCCTTGAGTACTGTAATACCACTAAATTAAATAACGTACTCAAGAGTCATCATAGTTGATGTTTGCAATTGCAATAGAAACCGGATTAGGTTCAACATGAGTTGAACATTTTAATTGTCCAATGAGTCCGTGACCATCAAATCTTAATTTTCTAAAAAGAGAAGGATTAAAATTTCATTAAATGGTAGGTTTAGTTTGAAAGTCTTTGATGATAGAATATTTTAATCACAGTAGCTTTTAAATAATATATCTACTGATCATTTGATAGTTACAGACGCGTTAAATAATCAAAATATCCAACTCACGTTGGACCTAACCCAGTCCCAGGTCCCATTGCAATAAGGGAAGCCTTTACAACTTAGAAACTGTTATATATTTATGGACTCTGATGATGTGCGCAGAATATTGTTGGCACTACACCAAAAAAAATTTTGGGGTGTTTTTCGTGTATTAATTTTTTTACTCTTAATGAGATATTAGTATAAAAGTGCATCTCATATTTTCATTAGGTTTTAGGGTTTTTATTTTAGTGTGATCATTGAAATTTTTTTTGTTGATAGTGGATTGATATCTGGTGTATTCCGTAAACGTAGGCAAGATTTGTAGAACCACATAATTCTTTGTGTCTTTCAATTTGTTTGTTTATTTGATTGATTGCATTTCAAGATCCAGATTTCATAATAAAAACCTCCGAATATATCGCCAATGATATTACCTTCTATTCTAACTATACATAAAGTAGAACGGCTTTTTCTATGTTACGTTCATATATAGATGAAGACAGTTTATTAACATTGGATGTCATCCTTTCTAGCATATATATAGTACACTCTGTTTATGTCTGTTTTCCACGGCCATTGCACCAGAACAACAGAAAAGTTGGTACAAGATACTGTTGGGATTATTTCTTGATCCGGTGTATCACATCGGATGGCCATGATTAAACCATATTAGGTTAGGTACCTAATAAGTAGAATATTATTTAACATTTGATCTTAATTAATATTTAAAGTGAATCTCCTAAAATAGGAAACAATATTTGTTTGTTAATTAAGATAGTGAATATCTCCTAATTAATAAGAACAATATTTGTTTGTCAATTGAGAGATTACCTGTGGATGAAGTTATTTATCTGTATAAATATCTTCTAGGGTTTTATGGCAAGACTAAGCTGTTGTATACGTGTCACTTTTAACCTGTTGATAACCGTTAGAGCGTTCTGGCAGTTTTTGGTTTTTACCGGTTTTTCGATCGGAACCGCTTATTTTTGGACTGTTAGCTATCGTCCTGAGCTAGAGGACTCCGATTGGAAATCTAACTGCATATTTGGTGTCCTGGTGCCATTTTAGACCTCTCACAAAAATTTCATCGAATTCCGGTAACGTTCCCGAAATTTCGCAGTTCCGGGGCGTATCCGGGTTTTTAAGTCGCACACTATATAAGAGTGGGATCTAATTTCCCGAGTTACTGTTCATCGTCCCTACCAAATCTCTCTCTCTCTCCTCTCTCTCTTTTTCTCACTTTTGAGCCCCCTAAGCCCCTCAAACCTAAAAACCTAAAGCACGGGAAGTGTAGATCGGGTCCCGATCTACGCTCCGGTGTCTTCAAATCCGATTTCCGACGACTCTAGCCACTCCGTCCCCCTCTCTTTGTCCTCTGATTCGGGCCATTTCGAGGGCCGTGGTAGATCGGGGCGTAAGAGAGCCGTTGAGAAGGGTTTCGGTGCGCGGAGAGCACCCGGACTTCGCTTCCTCCCCTTGGTAAGGCCTCTTTCTTCACTTTTCTTGCATAGATGTATGCTAGGAGTGTGGATCTGTGTATGAGGGGTGGTCGGCGGCTGTGGGAGGCCGTCGGAGTGCGGTGGAGGTGGTCGGAGGTCGGTGGGTGGTGGTTTGGGTGGTCTCGGGCAGCAGGGGGTGGTCTCGGGCTGGTGGGAGATGTTCTCGGGCAGCAGGCAGAGCAGCAGCAGCGCGCAGGCTGGGTCCGCACGGGCATGCGCGCGTGCGTGCGCGGGCGTGCGTGCGCGCGGCGTGCAAGCAGGCGCGCGCGGGAGGCGTGCTGTGCTGGTCGTGCGAGGTGCTGGGCGGCTGGTGCGCGAGGTGCTGGGCGGCTGGTGCTGGGCGGGCTGGTGCGCGAGGAGCTGGTCGCGCGGGTGCTAGGCGTGCGAGCAGGGGTGGTGCGTGCGCGAGGTGATGGCCGAGGCAGCGGTGGTGTGTGCGCGAGGTGGTGGCCGAGTGCAGGGTGCGCGCGGAGGGCGCGGCGAGGCCGTGGTGGTGCGCGCTGGGCGCGGCGAGGCCGTGGAGGTGCGCGCGGGGTGCGCGCGAGGCGAGGCGCTGCGCGCGGGGGCGTCCGGGCGGTCGGGTGGCCGTGCGGGTGGTGGCCGGCCGTGCGGGTGATTGCAGGGGGGTGTTGGGTGATTAATTTGGGATTTTGGGTGTTTATTTGGGTATGTTATGTATTTTTGGGTGATTATGGATTTTAACTCACCATATTGAATGTCTGTCTTGCAGATTTAGACGGACGGTCGCGCGACGACCCCGATTCCTGTGAGTGGGACAATCCAACCTAGTAGAGAGGCGTTATACGCACTTGGGCGTATACCGACCTCTCCTGGGGCACCGTGGATTATATTAACCTGTAGTAATATGTATTGCATGTGAGCATGATTTTAAATACAGAATGCATGCTACCCTAGGCTTTTATGTTAGGGACTTGCACCCATAGGATAGGTGTGAGAGCCATGCACCATGCCCCCTGTTTTCATGATAGGAAACCTCGGCCTATGCATGCGTCCTACTAGTTTATTTATTAAATTAAATGCTAGTGTATGTTAATTCGCATGCCTTAGATAATATTATAGGGAGGAGCCTTGCGAGGTCAACATTGAGACCCGTGTTAGGGTACTCCGTGTTCCTTGTTTGGTTGTCGGGGTGTCCTGTATCGGGAACTCACGCTGCCCTCCCAAGGTTTCTAGTCCCAATAATATTATAAGTAATGTTGTATGATTTGTATGATTATTAGCATGAGTAGTGAATATTATAGGGGAGGGGCCTTGCGAGGACAGCGGTGAGACCCGTGTTAGGGTACTCCATGTTCCTTGTTTGGTTGTCGGGGTATCCTGTATCGGGAACTCACGCCGCCCTCCCGAGTTTCTTTCCCCCAATGATATTCCAACATTGCTTTTGATTGTACTTATTCCCCGCATCTTGGATATGCGCCCTGGAGGAACTCTGAAGAGTTCATGACATTTGAGTGGTAGAGATGTGTTGTCGGCGGATCCGAGTGGATCATATGCGTATGGATAGGCTGTTCTGTTCCCTGCGTTGGATCCGGTAGAGGCTACCCCCAGCGTTAGAAAGGCTGTCCTTCGGAGGACCCACATCAGTAAGCACCTCCTGATTTGGTTTCGGACTGTGCTGAAGTTGTGGGTGGAGACCAAGCGGCCTACGGAGTGGAGGAGAGACTATCGGTGGACCAAGGGTGACCAACAGCCTAGTCAGTCCCAAAATCCTATGTCACCCGTGGTAGGGTGAGGGTGAGGGTGTAGTGGGTTGGCGATGAGCGACCTACTGGATTTGTCTATGGGTGATTATCAGTCCCAATAGCCTATGTCACCCATTGATGGGTGAGGGTGAGGGTGTGGTGGTTCGGCGAAGTACGAACCACTGGGTTATGTTGTTATGTCTTGGAGATTGGATAAATAATGGAATTGTGGTAAATATTGTCTGTGATGCATGGGTTGTGCCGTTCACTGAGCGTGTGGCTCACCCCTCGCATATGTTTTTCCCCAGTGGTCACTGAGCCTGAGCTAGAGCCGGAGCAGCAGCAGGAGCTTTCCGAGGGATTTCTTCAGTAGCGGAGCAGCGCCACGTTCCGCGAGTACCAGAGGTTATCAGCATCCCTTCTTGACAGTATGTATTTTATTTCCGTGCTTGGCACGCGTCTGTTGTATATATTCAGTTGTTACTATGTATATTGGCTCTCACAGGACATATGATTGTGTATCGAGTCTGTAGTATGTTTTGAGTTACAGACTAGTTTTTTTGCTTCCGCTATATTGTGTATATATTATGTCAGCCCTGTTTGATCTGTGTTGTCATTTTTATCTGTGGTTTTAGAGTATATATATTTGACCTCATGTGTAGGCCTCTGATATGATATATACACCTGCCGCGTCCCGGGGACGGCCGCCCTGGGGCGTGATAAAAGTTGGTATCAGAGCCTGGTCCTGTCAGAGCCAATAGTCTTCCTTTCGTAGAGATGAGTCCTAGGATTTTGATATGAGTATTCTGATCCTAGTGTCTGCTTTTCTTAGGGTGCTGATATGTCTCCTCGCAGAGGACGGCGCGGACGAGGTCCCTCTCGGTCTTTGGAGGTTTCCGGACCTACCAGAGACGAGGATGCTACCGGAGAGCCCTTGACGCAGGAGCCTCCTGCTTGGGAGCGTGCTTTCGCTCGGTTGGCTGATTTGGTGGAGACACAGACGAGGATGTTGACAGAGCAGGCTAGAGAGATTCGGGAGCTGAGGGTGACCCGCGAGGCAGTTCCGCAGGTCCCCTTGGTGGCAGATCCGCCTGTGGTACCCGATGTACCCCCAGTTCCTGTGGCAGTTCCGGCAGTGAGAGTTGAGGATCCCGTGCAGAGGGAGGAGGAGCTAGAGGCGGCAGCGCGAGTGCAGCAGAGCGGCCTCAACGCCTTTCTAAAGCTCCATCCTCCCGAGTTCGAGGAAGTCCGAGCGTACCGAATATGAGCCAAGGTAGAGATTGTTGGGATTATGTCTCGATCCGGTATATCACATCAGATGGCCATGATTAAACCATATTAGGTTGGACACCTAATAAGTAGAATGTTATTTAAGATTTGATCTTAATTTATATTTAAAGTGAATCTTTTAAAATAGAAAACAATATTTGTTTGTTAATTAGGAGGAGGGTGAATATCTCCTAATTAATGGGAACAATATTTGTTTGTTAATTGGGAGATTACTTGGGGATGAAGTTATTTAGCTCTATAAATATCTTCTAGGGTTTCATGGCAAGACTAGGCAATGTATACAATGTAGAGATCCTAAGGGAATGTTGAGAGGGTTCTAAGAGGGTAACGGTGAGTCTCTTAATGTATCTCAACTATCAAAGTGGATTCTCTATTTTTACCCCGTGGATGTAGGCCTAGGCCGAACCACGTATATCTTGTGTTCTTCGCGTGATGTGATGTTTCATTCTTGTGTTCGATCTCGTGTTTGTTGGTGGCTTCCGCGAATAACCTTCCCAACAGTGGTATCAGAGCTCCAGGTTCCGACCTAGGAGGACGAGATTTGAAGAACGAGGATCAATAGCGACATGGGTCGATGAATTCATACCATCAACGGATGTATTGTTGGAAATTCCATTTTTTGGCACTCAAAATGGCATTTTTGCTATTTTTAGTAACCTTTTATATTCTGCATATCTCCTTCATCATTCTTCAAATTTGACTGAAATCAAATCCGAAGATCTTCTAAGATCCTCTAGAGTTAGTTATAACAAATTTTCGTTTTTGTTATTTTTAGTAACTTTTTAGTATAAAAGGGATATTTGTAATTTAGGGTTGGCAGTTTAAATAATATATTTCTGAGTTTTATTATTCTCTTTGAGAATTGTGGTTTATTGAAGGATCTCAACGCTGGTTGGATCTTTGTTTTAGTTTTACGCTGCGTTAGGTGGTATCAAAGCGAGGATTTGCCTTGTTGTGATGGCAAATAACAGAGGGGGAGACGACCAATCTAATGACGCTGGTCGTGGATTGGAGGATCTGTGGAAGGCGGTCGAGGAACAGCGTGATCAGATGCGAGAACAACGAGATCAAATGCAAGAGATTCGTACGATGATCATTGGCCTGAACCTCAACGCCAATAACAAGCATCCTGAAGGTGATAGGAGACGCACCGAGGGAATTGCCCAAGGCTGACCTATTGCTCAAAACACCGTTCGACGTCCCACTCGTTATCAACCTGATGATGAGGAAGACTCGGATGATGAAGGTGACGGATTTCAAGTATATCAGCCCAGAGGGCGGCGTATGGAACACAATGATTACCGATTGAAGGCGGATATCCCGTACTTCAATGGTAATATGCAGATCGAGGATTTTCTTGATTGGATCTCAGAGTTCGAAAGATTCTTTGAGATGATGGAGGTCCCAGAAGAAAAGATGATCAAATTGGTGGCTTTTCAGTTGAAAAGCGGTGTAGCTGTTTGGTGGGATCAACTCTAGAAGACTCAGCAGTGACAAGAGAAGGCACCTATTCGTTCATGGAGGCTGATGAAGCCACTAATGTTGGAACGATTTCTTCCACCAGATTATGAACAGTACCTATTCCAACTATATCAAAACTGTTGCCAAGGTAATCGATCGGTATTTGATTATACTGCTGAGTTTTTGAGGCTTTCGGATAGAAATAACATCGCAGAAACCGATGGACAACGTGTGGCCCAATACCTTAACGGGTTAAAGCCTTGGATCTGAGATCCAATTGGCTTACACGTTGTGTGGACCATCGAGGAAGCCAATAACATGGCGCTGAAGGCAGAACTCATGGACCAGAAACCCGAAAATTCGTCAAACTTTCGCAGAAGCAACCCAGATTCTTTCCCTTCCTCTGACAAAGGAAAAGGTTTGGCATCTCAAACTCCATTCAATGAGACGAGAACTCAAGGAATTCCATCCAAGGGTGCGAACAATGAACCAGGTGGTTTCAATCAAACCACTGTTCCAGCAAATCGTACTGCACCAAAGAATTCAAACCCTTATGCTAAGTTTGTACCAGGCAATTGCTATCGGTGTGGAAGGCCAGGACATCGTTCTAACGTATGTCCAGAATGCAAGACCGTGAATCTAGTAGAAGAAGGCGACAATGATGATGTGGGAGATGAATGTCGGTGCTGGATTTTGATACGGTGTGGTCATTGTGTTGTCATGAATCCGGGTTCCTTCAAGTTTGGTTCCGTTACGCGCACGACGCTCCGAATTGCCACTTGATGGATCGTCCAAGGTTGCCCGACCGCTTCCAAGGACGTTGGTGTGATCGCCACTTGCTTTTCCTCAAAAGCAAGAAAAGAGGATGTTCTTCTGTTACTCGCCTGTACCGGGAAATTGTGGATTCTCTTCACATTGACGCAGCCGGCCACGCAACATGATGAAGCTTAGGTACCTCGCACAAAATGATTAAGATCCGGTTAGAACAAAGGTGTAGTAAATTATTCTAAAATAAAAAATAAAAAACTAAAATGTGAATCTTAGAACGCACCGCATTGGTTGGTTTGGGGAGGGGACTAGCAATGTTTTACTGACCCCTCCCCAAAAGATTTACCCCTTTAAAATGCAATAAAAATGGGTTGGGATTGATGCACTAACTAGATAATGTAAATGAAATTACCTAGTAAATAACAAAATAAATATAAACAAATAACAAAGAGAAAGCCCTGTTTTGAGACTGGCCAAAACAGCTCAACCCCCTTTTCCTCTTCTTCTTCTTCTCTGTGTTACGTGCTCAACTCACTCTGAGGCCCCCCCCCCCCTCTCTCTCTCTCTCTCACTCAGCTTATCTCTCTCGCAGCCTCTCTCTCTCTCTCCCTCACTCAAAACCAAAAGAAAAAAACTTCACTGACTTCTTCAATTAAAACAGCCGAAAATAACCAAAGAAGCTCTCCTCCTCTCCTTTTTCTCCCCTCCTCTCTAAAACAGCCGACCTCCCCCTCCTTTTATAACCTCTTGAAAACAAACAAATGCCCATTGTTTTCCACCCTTTCTCTCTCTAATTAAAACCATATAAATGCACATCCCTTCTCCTTCTTGTCCCTTGTACTTCCAATTGAGCACAACCACTCCTTCTTTTCCTTAGTCCCTAAGAAAACATTTTAAATAGCATCCCATCCCCTCTCAAATCAAACATTTGTTTGATTTTTCACCTTATGCATGACCATTTTTGTGTACTCGTGGAAGTGATGCATGGGGAGAGACATGAGAACTGATGGACATAGGTATTACTAAGAGTTTGAGTGTTGCATGCATGGTGATCGTGCATGTATGTATTATGATCTGATGTAGCTAGGTTGTAATTAAAGTTTGGGTGGGTGGCGTGCCTGGTTGGTGATCTGGTGAGTGTGCATGAGAGGTTGGACATGGGTAGTGTAAGAGTGATGTGTGGGATAGAGTGAATAAGACATTTGATGTATGTAAATGCATGATATATTTGGATGTAGTATGTAGTATTTAATTGTTCTAAAAAAAATGTATTTGGGACAAGTATTGAACTGGTTTAATTTGGGACAAGTAATATGTAGTGTTTAATTTGGGACAAGTAATATGTAGTGTTTAATTTTTGTGTACTCGTGGAAGTGATGCATGGGGAGAGACATGAGAACTGATGGACATAGGTATTACTAAGAGTTTGAGTGTTGCATGCATGGTGATCGTGCATGTATGTATTATGATCTGATGTAGCTAGGTTGTAATTAAAGTTTGGGTGGGTGGCGTGCCTGGTTGGTGATCTGGTGAGTGTGCATGAGAGGTTGGACATGGGTAGTGTAAGAGTGATGTGTGGGATAGAGTGAATAAGGCAGTTGATGTATGTAAATGCATGATATATTTGGATGTAATATGTAGTGTTTAATTGTTCTAAAAAAATGTATTTGGGACAAGTATTGAACTGGTTTGGATATCGCCTGGAATATGTAAATTGGATCATGAACCGGTCAAAATGGGGTATCCACAATTGCCCCTCCTCGGACGGTGCTTCAAGTGAAACGAGAAACACCGTTCGAGGATAAGAAGAGAGACCTCATTTTGACCGGCCCATCTGACTTGGGTTTTGGTCTCATGACTGATAACAACTAAAAAATGAACTTAGGACAGTTCTACAAAAACTCATCAACAAAATGATCATGGGGGAGAAAAACATTTAATCTAATGCAGTGAGTGATCCAACCGCCGATTAGGGTTCCTAGCCTTTGTGTGCTGCAGCCTGGCGTCGGATTCCCTGGGCCTACCGTACATGGCAACTCAGCGAACAGGGGGATATCACAAATGCAAAAAAAAAAAAACATAAAGGAAATTTTGATTGATAATTTGAAAGGATCATTGGGTAATGAATCGAGGTAGACAAGGCCAAAGAAAATTATCTTGGATGGTATGAGTAACAAGACAAAAGCACAAGGGAGTAGAATAATTACTTAAACCAGGCGGGACTCCGAATCAGACAAATGCTCAGGCCAAATAAAAACTGAAGCTTATAAAGGCACATAAGAGATATGCAAGTGATGCAAATTATCCTAAATGCATGCATGCTGGGGTTTTTTTTTTTTTTGAAAACATTTTTTTTTTAATGCATGTTAGTGGTTTTGAAAACTTGTTGGAGACCAAGGTTTTGGGTCAAGAGTCATGGAAAGAGTCCATCGTCCCCATATTTAGGCTACCAATGGCCATACAAAGCTCGCATTCACAAATTGGTAGATCATTGCTTTTGCTAGAGGGGCGCTCACCAATCAACAAGCAAATGCAAACTAGGTTTTTGAAAACTTTTTTTTTTTAAGTTAGTGAGTTAGAGTTAGTAAGAGATATACCTGCACAACTAAAATATACAAGGTGATCATGTAACAGGCATAATGGAAACACAAATAACTTGCAGTTTTATATAAGCATGTCATGGAATGATGTGAGTGTGTGCTTAAGTGACATGCATCATGGCGGGATGATGAGCAAGCAGCTTAGCATGTGAGAGCAAGTTGTATGAAAGAATTGATTTAAGCATGAAAGACTTCTATCCAATTGATTCACTCCAGTTTGTTTGAAAATTTCAAGTCTATTCAGACAAGTGCAAGATTTCCGTCCATCAGATTATGCAGCATTTAAAGTGACTCACATGTTGTGTGATGGTATCGGCTTAGGAGATTGTTCACTGTAAGATGGATCGACTACTTTGCCAAGTTCCAGTTTAATTGGCTCTTCCAAGGGAGAAGTAGAATGAATGGGGGTGAGAGTAATGTTTTCTTAGAACCATCAAAATTGACCCAGTCTTGGCACATATCTTAAGTCACTCGATCCCTCTAGCTTTCTTCTTTACTGCTTTTTTTTTTTGTTGAAGGACGTAGACCCGCATTGGACATCTACTTTTTGTTTTTTTTTTCCCTTTTTTTTTTGAAATGGCAAACCTTGCCTTGTTTATCGGGGGGGAATTTCTATTTTTTACCCTCCCTTTTTTTTCTTTTTCTTTTTTTTGAAAGCATCAACAGTGCTAGAGCCAGCTTCTTTGGGATATATACAAGGACTAAGATATATTTATGGGTCGCAGTCAACACGAATGAAAATTTTAAATAAAAGAAGGAAGATACAATTGCCCCAGTCCAATGGCGTGGGCAGCCTTTCTTTCCTAAAGTGGACTAAATCCTAAGCCAATCATGTGTGTGGATAGTAGAATGGTAATGTGAGCCAAGATAAAGAAAACCAATCTTTTGGACATGGTCTATCAAAATTCTATGCAAATATGAAACAATCAAACAAGTGGAGTAAATGTTCACAAGATATGACAGTCATGCCTAAATTAATCATTAATTGGAGATTAAAAATTGCCCCAGTCCAGTGTTGGACTGGGGGTGCTCTCATGCTAGAAGATAAATTTCTCAATCTAAGTGTTGGATTGAGTGTGTTTAAATTATTTTTTTTATGAGATTTTGACATATTTGATTTTTTGTTTTTTGGATTTTTCATTTAAAGAAAGCAATAAAAAGACAACATGCTATATACAATAAACATGAAAGATGGAAGATACTCTACCGTGCTGGAGGGTGGCCTCCAGAAAATAATGGTGTACAATAAGTCCTTCATGGAGGCTCAAATTGAAGCAGCTTCAGAGGAACGACGCTTGAATTGTCTGATGTAACATTGATGGTGCATTGTTTCCTCTCCAGTCTGAAGCGTGTGTGACACCTTCTATACCATCACTGTTCGATGTCTATCAACAGCTGTCGAAAACGTGAGTGGCGCCTGATCTGCCATAGATTCTCAACAGAAAGAAAATGTTCCCTCACAGAGGAGTCAGTCAACAAAGATGCAGGTATGGAAAAGCAAGCTATAGGGGGAACGACTGACTTAATATGTGCAAGAGAACATCAGACAAAATGATGCTGAGACCCTAATGATGGTTGGAGAGATGACTCATCAATTGGTGCAATCGGGGGCTTATGGATCAGATTTGATTTGGATATTAAGGGAATGATTGATTTAAATATGGCGGGGGAATTTAATTTGAATATGATGGGGAATTTATGAGGAGAAGGCTCCTTCGACAGATGGGATGACAAGTTGAGTGGATCTGGCAATTGTGATGGCTCGACTGCTTCCTTGAATTGTGCATTCCTGAAGATGAGAGGCTTTGATTCGAAGACATGCACAATTGGCTCAATCGGGTCCGGGTCAACCTCAAAATATGATGAATCAAGATTTGAGTCATCTGAGATGATCAGAATGGGTTCAACAGGCTTTGATTTGATTGGATCTTGAGCAGGTGGAGACAAAGGGCATTCAAACTCAGCAGGGTGGAAGGATTGGATGATGAGTTCATGTGGTGTTGGGGTAGGGTAAATGAGTTCTAATAGTTCTCCATCACAAAGCTCTTCATCATCATTGTAGTCCCATTTGGGACACTCATCAGATTCTGTAATTTCAACTACCGGAGACTCATAGGTTGGACTTGGGGTAGGGTAAATAAATTCCAATAGTTCTCCATCACAAAACCCTTCATCATCGTAGTCTCATTTGGGATACTCTGCAAATTCTGTGATTGTAACTATTGGAGACTCATAGGCTGGGTTTGGGGGGACTGGGTCGGACGGAATTTCTAGTTCGGGTTGTGGATAATAGGCTGGGTTTGACCGGATTTGGTCAAATGAGATTTCTGGTTGGGGTTGTGTTTGATGGTAGGCAAAGAGAGGTTCAGGTTGAGCAATCGGGTATGCATAGGGATGGTGGGGTGAATGTTCATAGGCTGGGATTGGGGGGATTGGGTCAAATGGGATTTCTGGTTGAGGTTCGGGTTGATGGTAGGTAAAGACAGGTTCAGGTTGAGCGACTGTGTATGCGTAGGGTTGATGGGGTGAATGATCTGGCTGAGAGTCCCTTAGTCTAATGTTGGGGTCCCTCTCATGTACACGCCCTTGGAGCCATCTCGGGAGAGGACTTCCATCAGGTGGTCTGATAATTGGAGAGGGCATCTCAACAACCTCGACATGCTCGTGGACTGGATATTGAAATTCGGGGGCCCCAAAATATCCTTCTTCATTCATATGATAGGAGGGAGATAGTAATGAATGCCTTTGTATTGCAATAGCACGATCAAATAGTTGATCAAATGTGTTACAGTCACAAAGACTCAACGCCCTTTTGATGTCCCCACAAGAATTCATGATGATCATGTCAACCTGTTGGGACTCAAGCAAAGAGATTCCAGATCGGGTGGCCATATCTCTCCATCGATCGAAAAATTGAACGAAGTCCTCCCCAGGTTGCATCTTTTCAGCAACAAGGTCTGCTGGGGAGGGAGCACGCCTAGCTTGGAAACTAAACCGATTGACAAAAATTTGGACTATATTGGGGAAAGATTTGAGATCATTTCGAGAAAGGGAGGTAACCCATTGCAAGGCAATCCCCTCCAATGACAATGGAAATAGATAGATGAGCATGGCTTCATCGTCAGAGAAGGGACGTGCATCGAGATAAAATGCATTGATATGATGATGCGGATCTCCTCTACCACTATACTTCCTAAACTTGGGAGCTTGAAAATTCATAGGAAGTTTGATGGTATCAAATTGGCGGTGGTTTCTCCAATGGGAATCAATGAGGACAAGGAAGATGATCTTAGAAACCTTCTGACTTATGGTTTGTTCTAGGGTTTGATTAACCCTCGAGGAATGCGGGCTGATGAATGGGGCATGGTGGGTGGGAACCCCAGACTGATATGAAGATGATGGAACAGACTCATGCCTAGACTTTTGATTTCTGTGGTTCTAATCAAATCGGCACACATCACCATGGAAATGAAACATTTTTTTTTTCAATTTATGAACAAAAGAAAACAAATATATACACAACAAAAGCTAACCCAGCATAAAATAGATATATACAATTCAAATTAATGGAACTACCATGAAGAACTTGGAGGATTGCTGAAAAGATTTTTTTTTTTTTTTTTCTATAGCAGGGACCAAACCAAGTATTTTGAAAAGAGAGGATTAATGACTTCAAACCGACTAACTCAGCCCATTGTTATGTCAACAGAGTCAACCCATGTAAATGTATGATATTTGTCAAAACACAGGTACCGTGTTTTTATGATTTTTTTTTTTTTAATGAGAAAACAGAGTCAACCATTTTTTTTCTTTTTCTTTTTTTTCAGAAGACAAGTCAAACAATCATTTCCCATCTCATTACAGCAACAACATTTTGTTCAAGTGAAATATGATCCGTTTTTTTTTTAACGATCTTTTTTTAAAAAAAAAAGAAATTTTATATGTAATTAAAAATAAACATTATACTATTTCTAACTGGACCTTAGTCAAAATGTGTGAGGACACATGTACTGAGCTTCACAAAAGATGTCTCACCGTGATCGCCAAACTGTCGGTATTGGATTTTGACACGGCGTGGTTGTTGTGTTGTCATGAATCCGGGTTCTTTCAAGTTTGGTTCCGTTACCCGCACGGCGCTCCGAATCGCCACTTGATGAATCGTCCAAGGTTGCCCGACCGCTTTCAAGGACGTTGGTGTGATCGCCACTTGCTTTTCCTCAAAAGCAAAAAAAAGATGATGTTCTTCTGTTACTCGCCTGTACCGGAAAATTGTGGATTCTCTTCACATTGACGCAGCCGGCCACGCAACGTGGTGAAGCTCAGGTACCTCGCACAAAATGATTAAGATCCGGTTAGAACAAAGGTGTAGTAAATTATTCTAAAATAAAAAATAAAATAAACTAAAATGTGAATCTTAGAACGCACCGCATTGGTTGGTTTGGGGAGGGGACTAGCAATGTTTTACTGACCCCTCCCCAAATATTTACCCCTTTAAAATGCAATAAAAATGGGTTGGGATTGATGCACTAACTAGATAATGTAAATGAAATTACCTAGTAAATAACAAAATAAATATAAACAAATAACAAAGAGAAAGCCCTGTTTTGAGACTGGCCAAAACAGCTCAACCCCCTTTTCCTCTTCTTCTTCTTCTCTGTGTTACGTGCTCAACTCACTCTCAGGCCTCTCTCTCTCTCTCTCTCTCTCACTCAGCTTATCTCTCTCGCACTCACTCTCTCTCTCTCCCTCACTCAAAAAAAAAAAAAAAAAACTTCACTGACTTCTTCAATTAAAACAGCCAAAATAACCAAAGAAGCTCTCCTCCTCTCCTTTTTCTCCCCTCCTCTCTAAAACAGCCGACCTCCCCCTCCTTTTATAGCCTCTTGAAAACAAACAAATGCCCATTGTTTTCCACCCTTTCTCCCTCTAATGAAAACCATATAAATGCCCATCCCTTCTTCTTTTTGTCCCTTGTACTTCCAATTGAGCACAACCACTCCTTCCTTTCCTAAGTCCCTAAGAAAACATTTTAAATAGCATCCCATCCCCTCTCAAATCAAACATTTGTTTGATTTTTCACCTTATGCATGACCATTTTTGTGTACTCGTGGAAGTGATGCATGGGGAGAGACATGAGAACTGATGGACATAGGTATTACTAAGAGTTTGAGTGTTGCATGCATGGTGATCGTGCATGTATGTATTATGATCTGATGTAGCTAGGTTGTAATTAAAGTTTGGGTGGGTGGCGTGCCTGGTTGGTGATCTGGTGAGTGTGCATGAGAGGTTGGACATGGGTAGTGTAAGAGTGATGTGTGGGATAGAGTGAATAAGGCAGTTGATGTATGTAAATGCATGATATATTTGGATGTAATATGTAGTGTTTAATTGTTCTAAAAAAATGTATTTGGGACAAGTATTGAACTGGTTTGGATATTGCCTGGAATATGTAAATTGGATCATGAGCCGGTCAAAATGGGGTATCTACAATAAAGAATTTGATGAAGATCTTACATATGAGGGTGCTGAGTTCGCGGAGGAGGACGGAGATCGAGTCAGCCTTGTCATATAACGATTGTTGTATTCTCCGAAACACGAGGACTCCAATCAACGGCGCACTATTTTCAGATCTTGTTGTTCCATCAACAAGAAGGTCTGCGATTTGATCGTAGATAGTGGGAGCTGCGAAAACTTTGTGGTGAATGTGGGATCACATGAAGTTGCAAACAGAGAAGCATCATGCCCCTTATTCTATAGGCTGGATCAAGAAAGGACCGACGGTGAAGGTAACAAAAATTTGTAGAGTTCCTATTTTAATTGGTAAATATTATCAAAATGAAGTGTTTTGCGATGTGGTGGACATGGATGCTAGCCATGTGTTGTTAGGGAGACCCTAGCAATATGATGTTGACATCACTTATAGGGGACGAGACAACACCTATATGTTCTTTTAGAAGTCACATAAAATTGTGATGCCCCCCTTAGGAGTTCAACCAGCCAACAAAGGCCATAAGGTCCATGGTCGATCACTATTGACAATCGCCGAATCCAAAGCAGAGTTCATGGCAGATGCAAGAGAAGCAAATGGAGTCTAATGTATGGTTGTTAGATCTCTTGTGGTGGAAGAACGAGAAGAAATTCCAGTGGTGATATCCCCTAGCATTAAGTCATTATTGGAGGATTTCAGAGAACTTGTTTATGAAGAATTATCTGATAAGCTACCACCATTGAGAGATATTCAACATCACATGGATCTTATTCCTGGAGAAAGTTTGCCTAACCTGTCCATTATCGGATGAGTCCGAAAGAGTGTGAGATTCTGAGAGAACAAATAAAAGGTCTGCTACAAAAGGGGTTCATCCATGAGAGCATGAGTCCTTGTGCCGTTCCTACCTTGCTGGTACCCAAGAAAGATGGAAGTTGGCACATGTGCATGGACAGTAGAGCCATCAACAGAGTCACCGTCAAGTACCGATTTCCTATCCCCCGTTTAGACAACATGCTGGACATGTTGGAGGGCTCGAAGCTGTTTACAAAGATCGATTTACGCAGCGGGTATCATCAGATTCGGATCCGACCTAGGGCCGAATGGAAGACGGCGTTCAAAAGCAAGGATGGATTGCATGTGGCTGGTGATGCCTTTTGGTCTGTCTAATGCACCTAGCACCTTCATGCGTGTGATGAACCAGGTATTACGACCTTTTGTGGGTAAATTTGTTGTCGTATACTTTGATGATATACTCATATACAGTCGAGCTGAGGAGGAACACCTAGATCATGTGCGACAGGTGTTAACGGTTTTGCGAGAAAATCAACTATTTATTAACCTGAAGAAATGCAGTTTTATGACTAGTAGCCTTTTATTCCCAGGATATATAGTATGTGCTGAAGGAATTCATGTAGATGAAGAGAAGGTGCGAGCAATCAGGGAGTGGCCTACACCTAGGACTGTTGGAGATGTTCGGAGTTTCCATGGTCTTGCCACTTTCTATCGATGATTTGTTCGGAACTTTAGTACCATTATGGCGCCGATTACGGAGTGCATGAAAAAAGGAAAATTCCTATGGGGTGAAGCTGCAGAAAGGAGTTTTGCATTGATCAAGGAGAAATTATGCACCGCACCAGTCCTTGCTCTGCCCAGCTTTGAGAAGATATTTGAGGTGGAGTGCGATGCTAGCGGCGTCGGCGTAGGTGTTTGTTATATATGTGTCACTTTTAACCTGCTGGTAACCGTTGGAGCGTTCTGGCGGTTTTTCGTTTTTTTTCGGTTTTCGATCGGAACCGCTAATTTTTGGACTGTTAGCTATCGTCCTGAGTTAGAGGACTCCGATTGAAAATCTAACTGCATATTTGGTGTCCTGGTGCCATTTTAAGCCTCTCACAAAAATTTCATCGAATTCCGGTAACGTTCCCAAAATTTCACAGTTCCGGGGCGTATCTGGGTTTTTAAGTCGCTCGCTATATAAATGGAATCTAATTTTGGTTGACCACTATTCATCATCCCTACCAATTTCATTTTCTCTCTCCCCTCTCTCTTTTTCTCCCTTTTGAGCCCCCTAGAGCCCTCAAAGCTTAAAACCTAAAGCATAGGAAGTGTAGATCGGGTCCCGATCTACACTCCGGTGCTTTCAAATCCGAATTCCGATGAGTTTTGCCCCTCCGTCCGCCCTCTCTTCTCCTCTGTTTTGGCTCATTTCGGAGGTGGGAGTAGATCCGGGCGTTGGAAGCCCTTTGGGAGAGGTTTCGGTGCGCGGAGAGCAACCGGACTTCCCTTCCTCCCCTTGGTAAGCCTCTTTTCCCCTCTTTTCTTGTGTAGATGTATGTTAGGAGGGTGGATTTGAGGTTGGGAGGCGGTCGGCGGCGGTGGGTGGCCGTCGGAGGGCTGTGGGGGGTGGTCGGAGGCCATGGGGTGGCCGGTGGGTGGTGGTTGAGGTGCTCGGGCAGGGTGGCTGGTGGCAGCAGCACAGGCAGCAGGCGCAGCAGCTGGCAAGGGCGCTCGCGCGCGCGGGTGGAGCTGGGCGCTGGCAGGAGCAGTCGGCCACGTAGTCGCGCGCGGGAGCGTGCACGCGGGTGCGCGGGTTCGCGCGGAGCGGGCGCGCGGGTGCGCGTGGGTGCTGGCGCGAGCGGGGGTGTGCGCGGGAGTGCGCGCGGGCGTGCGCGTGAGCGGGCTGGGCACCTGGGCACTGTGCCTGGGTGCTGGGCAGGGCGCCTGGGCATGCGCCTGGGCGCGGTGCTGGGGACCAGTGCGCGCGCGTGCTGGGGTGTGCGTGCAGTGCGCGCAGGGGCGCGCTGGGCTGGACGCGCGGTGCGCGCGGGCGCCCAGCGCGAGCGTGCGCGTGCGTGCGGCAGTGCGTCGGGGCGCGCGGGCTGAGGCGCGGCGGCGCATCCGAGGGCGGGTGGCCGTGCGGGTGGTAGCCGGAGTGCTCGGGCTAGCGTGCATGCGGGTCATATGCACGTTTGCCCGAGTGTTAGGTGTTTAGTTGTGGGTTTTGTATGTTTGGGTATTTTGGAGTGTTTATGTATTGTTCTCACCATATTGAATGTCTGTCTTGCAGATCTAGACGGACGGTCGCGCGACGACCCAGATACCGGTGAGTGGGACAATCCAACCCACTGGAGAGGCGACATACGCATTTGGGCGTATACCGACCTCTCCTGGGGCACCATGGATGTATATTAACCAGCAGTAATATGTAATCCATGCTTGTATGATTTAAATGTAGAATGCATGCTACCCTAGACTTTGCATGTTAGGGACTTGCACCCTTAGGATATGTGTATGAGCCATGCACCATGTCCCCTGTTTTCATGATAGGAAACCTCGGCCTATGCATGCGTCCTACTAGTTTATTTATTAAATTAAATGCTAGTGTATGTTAATTCGCATGCCTTAGATAATATTATAGGGAGGAGCCTTGCGAGGTCAACATTGAGACCCGTGTTAGGGTACTCCGTGTTCCTTGTTTGGTTGTCGGGATGTCCTGTATCGGGACCTCATGCTGCCCTCCCAAGGTTTCTAGTCCCAATAATATTATAAGTAATGTTGCATGATTGGTATGATTATTAGCCTGTTAGTGAATATTATAGGGGAGGGGCCTTGCGAGGACAGCGGTGAGACCCGGGTTAGGGTACTCCGTGTTCCTTGTTTGGTTGTCGGGGTATCCTATATCGGGAACTCACGCCGCCCTCCCGAGTTCTTTCCCCCAATGATATTCCAACCTTGCTTTTATTGTACATGTTCCCCGCATCTTGGTTATGCGCCCTGGAGGAACTCTGAAGAGTTCATGACATTTGAGTTGTAGAGATGTGTAGTCGGTGGATCCGAGTGGATCATATGCGTATGGATGGGCTGTTCTGTCCCCCTCGTTGGATCCGGTAGAGGCTGCCCCAGCGTTAGAAAGGCCGTCCTTCGGAGGACCCACATCAGTAGGCGCCTCCCGATGATTGTGACGGACTGTGCTGAAGTTGTGGGTGGAGACCAAGCGGCCTACGGAGTGGAGGAGAGACTACCGGTGGACTAAGGGTGACCAACAGCCTAGTCAGTCCCAAAATCCTGTCACCTTTGGAAAGGTGAGGGTGAGGGTGTAGTGGGTTGGCGATGAGCGACCCGCTGGATTTGTTTATGGATGATTGTCAGTCCCAATATCCTGAGTCCCTTGTTGAGGGGTAAGGGTGAGGGTATGATCTGGGTTATGGAAATAGTGGTTTAAGATGGATTATTCATTATGTTGTTCCTGCCCCTTAGAGGCGGGATGAATAGCTGGATTAATATGTTGTGGTCAATATTGTCTGTGATGCATGGGTTGTGCCGTTCACTGAGCGTGTGGCTCACCCCTCGCATATGTTTTCCCCAGTTGCCACTGAGCCTGAGCTGGAGCCGGAGCAGCAGTTGGAGCTTTCCGAGGGATTCCTTCAGTAGCGGAGCAGCGCTACGTCCGCGAGTGCCAGAGGCTATCAGCATCCCTTTTCTTGGCTGTATGTATTTTATTTCCGTGCTTGGCACGCGTTTGTATATATTCAGTTGTATTTGTGTATATTGGCTCTCACAGGACAGATGATTGAGTATCGAGTCTGTAGTATGTTTATTTACAGATTCAGTCTTTTGCTTCCGCATTTGGTGTATATATCATGTCAGCCCCTTTGTTATCTGTGTGTCATTCTGGTTGTATGTGTATGATATATTATTGACCTCCTGTGTAGATTCTGATATTTTATATACACTTGCCGCGTCCCGGGGACGGCCGCCCTGGGGCGTGACAGTGTTGTTCTTTCACAAGAGAAGAGGTCGGTCGCATTCTTTAGCGAAAAGTTCAGCGAGGCACGACAGAAATGGAGCACACATGATCAAGAGTTTTATGCTGTGGTGCGCGCCTTGAAACAATGGGAACATTATTTGATTCAGCGAGAATTCGTGCTATATTCTGATCATCAAGCCTTAAAGTTTTTGAACAACCAAAAACACGTGGACAAAATGCGCATCAGGTGGTCTACTTTTCTTCAAAATTTCCTTTTGTTATTCGTCATAAATCTGGTGCTACTAATTGAGTTGCTGATGCATTGAGTTGTCGAGCCAACGTATTGATGACGATATCCCATGAGATTGTGGGCTTCGAGTGCTTGAAGAATTTATATGCTGAAGATGATGATTTCAAAGACATTTGGACTAAGTGCGGACAGAACCAGGCCATTAATGATTTCCACATCACTGACGGATATCTATTTCGAGGGAATCAATTGTGCATACCAAGATCTTCTCTGAGGGAGAAATTGATTCGTGTTTTAAATGGTGGCTGCTTGAGCGTACATTTGGGTCAAGTTGAAGAAAAATGTTGGGATCATTGTTAAGAAGTGTTACATCTGTCAAACCTCCAAAGGTCAGTCCCAAAATACTGGTCTTTACATGCCTTTACCTATTCCTAATGGTGTTTGGGAAGACTTGTCTATGGATTTCGTGTTGGGTCTTCCTCGTACCCAAAGAGGCGTAGATTCTGTGTTCGTGGTGGTCGACAGGTTCTCAAAGATGGCTCACTTCATCCCATGTCGCAAGACGTCAGACGCCTCTCATATTGTGCGATTATTCTTCCGCGAGGTAGTTTGTTTACATGGAGTTCCTCAGTCCATCACTTCTGATCGTGATACGAAGTTCCTTAGTCATTTTTGGGTGACATTGTGGAAGATGTTCGATACTTCATTGAACCGTAGCAGTACTGCACATCCCCAATCTGATGGCCAGACGGAGGTAACAAACAGAACCTTGGGTAACATGATTCGTAGCATTTGTGGCGACAAACCTAAGCAGTGGGATCACGCGCTACCACAGGCAAAGTTTGCATATAATAGTGTTGTTCATCGTTCAACAGGAAAGTCTCCTTTTGCACTAGTATATATTTCTGTCCCAAAACATGCTGTGGACTTAGTACGACTACCTAAAGGTCCCGGCATGAGTGTTGCAGCGGAGGCTATGGCAGAACAAGCTCATGCCATGCAAGAAGAAGTAAAAAAAAAAGCTCGAGCAAACCAATGCGAAGTACAAAGCGGCCGCCGACAAGCATCGACGCTCCAAATTATTCGAGGAAGCCGATTATATCATGGTTTTTTTGCGCAAGGAGAGGTTTCCAGTGGGAAGCTACAACAAACTGAAGCCCAAGAAATATGGCCCATACAAGGTTTTGAAGAAGATCAATGATAATGCATATGTCATTGAACTACCAACAAACATGGGCATTTCTCGGACTTTTAATGTGGCAGATTTATACGAGTATTATGAGGAAGAACCTCTCTATCCAGATCCTAACTCGAGGTCGAGTTCTTTCGAAGTGGAAGGGACTGATGCAGAATGGGTGGCAGACGCGTTCCAAGAGCGATGAACCCGAAAGGGTCAATTTTGAGATTTCCAAATATTTACAGAAAAATCGGCTAGTAGAAATATGGTGCTCTGAACTCAGAATCGCCTGAAATTTTTACTGGAGGTAGATATCGAAGAGATCTACAAAATGGCACACTTATTTTTATTGGCGCACTTATTTTTCCATTTTTCTCATTTTTCGGCCCTCAAAATGGCATTTTTGCTATTTTTAATAACCTTTTAGATTTTGCATATCTCCTTCATAATAATTCGGATTTGACTGAAATCAAATCCGAAGATCTTCTAAGATCCTCTAGAGTTAGTTATAACAAATTTTTGTTTTTGCTATTTTTAGTAACTTTTTAGTATAAAAAGGATATTTGTAATTTAGGGTTGACAGTTTTAATAATATATTTCTGAGTTTTATTATTCTCTTTAAGAATTGTGGTTTGTTGAAAGATCTCAATGTTTGTTGGATCTTTATTTTAGTTTTTCGCTGCGTTACACAACCATTTCAAAAATTATCTTTAAAAATCAAATTAAGATTGCAAAAGTTTACATGTAATTCAAGAAGGGCTCGTCTATCCCCACCAAACGTTTTTCTTACCCCACCAATCAAAAAAAAAAAAACGGTATTTGGCTGTTCCCACCAATCCAGGTCGATCGAACTTGGTCGCCATTTCAGGTTTTGGGCGACTATAATTGGTCGAACAGGGTTCAGAACTATATCTACCTATTTTTTGTAAACAAATAAATTTTGGGTTTATTCATCATATTCTACATTTATTCTTTTATCCAAACAACTAAGGGACCGAAAAAAAATGTAAGTAGGTATATTTTCAATTAATTCAAATTTTTATAGAAAAATATCTTATTAGACAAATATATATCATTTTTAAGCTTCGTTTGAATTCGTAGTTAAGAGGATTCTTCGTTTGAAAACAAAAAAAAACCTATCAGTTGATCCAAACACATTATATATTTGGCTTTTGAAAATTTGTCCGTCACTTATGTAAAAAAAATTGTTCTTATATTCTACATTCAAGAATAATAATTGATTCTCCATACATTAAAACTCAGACTTGGAGTGGTATGAAGGATTCAAGGAAGATATACGTCATGAGATTATGTTTTCAAGAAAAAAAATTATAAACTTTATTACAAATCATGTTCGATCAATTTCAGTAGTCCGAAACTTAAAATGATGATCAAGTTCGGTCGCTCAAAACCTGAAATAACGACTAATTACGGTTGACCTAGTTGGATCGGTGGAAAAAAATAAAACACCAATTAATTAATTTTTTTTTTTTTTTTTATTGGTGTAAGAAAAACACTGAGTGAAAATAGCCGCGCCCTTTCAAGAATACAAAAGAAATCAGATAATAAAATATTTAAAAGAATTTACAAGGGAAGTAATGATTGATGTGATCCGGGTAGATATTTATTTACGAAAATATATATGTTGATTTTTCGTCCAAGAAATATTGAAATATGAGAGCCACGCATCCAAAGTTTTGACTTTCATCTGAACAAAATAAAACCCCACACCATCTCTACTTTCCTTCTCCACTCCCATCTCACACATCCATGGAAATCCTCAATGATTCAGTCTCTGTTACAACCACCTTCGCAGCTATACTCCTCACCTTCTATGCCGTAAAACTCTTCTCCGGCAAATCTTGCCAGAAAAAGAGATACCACAAACTCCAGGGATCTGTTTTTCATCAGATGTTCCACTACAACAGGGTCCACGACTATCACACCGACCTCTGCCGCCGTTTCACAACTTTTCGCCTGTACCACCCCGGTTGCGGTTACGTCTACACCGCCGACCCCGCCAACGTCGAATACATCCTCAAAACCAACTTCACCAACTACGGAAAGGTGAAAGACAAAATGATTCAATTTAATTTTTTTGTGTGGGTTTCAACACATCAAGACTGGAAAGAATTTTTTTTTTTTTTTTTGCAGGGGAAATACAACTACGATAACATGAGTGACCTCCTCGGGGACGGGATCTTTGCCGTGGACGGAGATAAATGGAGGCATCAGAGGAAGCTCGCGAGTCACGAGTTCTCCACGAAGATTTTGAGGGATTTCAGCGGCGCTGTCTTCAAAAGCAACGCAGTGAAGCTCGTGGGGATCATCTCCGATCTTGCAAGCTCAAACCAGGCAATGGACATCCAAGTAGGTGAAACTTGACTCTTATTTTTGCCAAGAATGCTCTGTTTAGCATAGAAACACGGTTTGACCAAAAACTGCAAACGTGTTCCCAAATGTAATTGAAATGTGTGATACAGTTTTAATTTTAATTTTTTTCTTACAATCAAAACTGTCTTTCAAAAAGCTGAAAATAAATACGCTTCCTGTTAATTAATTTTCAAAAACAAAAATATGTGTGATTTCTAAGAGTCAAATCGTGTTCCCAGATGCACCTATAGACAAAAAGTACTTAGCCTATGTTTGGTTCGAGAATTAAATTATTATGAGATTCATGACTATTCTAGTATAAATAAGGATAAAATGATTTTGTGTTTGATTGTGTTTTGAATAATTCTTATTGAGAAATGTAATGATAAAATTTTTGTTGTTTGAATAAAATGTGAATAAAGTGTGGATAATGATTTATAAAAGGTAAAAAAATGATGACAGTTGATTTATAAAAGGTGATGATAGTTGATTTGACGATAGATCCACATATTCTTTTGATTTGAATAGCCTGGAATAACTGAATTCTAATGGGTGGATGGAATTCATATATTACTTTATACTAGTTAATTCTGACATACATATTCTCATTTTTTTACAGTCATCCAAACATCCCTAATGAGGTTATTCCGACTAATTCTAATATATTCCGGACTTATTCTCAAACCAAACATGGGCTTAGAGTATCTTCAACAGTTTTTTATTGGCTGCTATATTTCATTTGTCTTTGACATATGAAATTTGTAACTCCAACAGCCTTTTACACCATACATAAATTTTTCACTGTGTACATGGCATGGTCAAATGGTCAAAATAAAGGATAGATGGCCACTTGTGCAAATAATTTTTAGGAAATGTTTCTTTTAACATAAATTATAAAGTTAAAGTTAATTTAAATTTTTTTCCTAATTATTAATGATTATAATGTATCTAAAAAAGGTTTAATTAGTTTAATTACTGTACCGTATATATGAGACCTCTATTGAATATTACCATACACAAACTTTGGGACTATGTTTTAAGCCACTGATGAGAACACTTCCTGTTCATGCTTTGGTAGGATTTGTTCATGAGGTCCACACTGGATTCGATATTCAAGGTTGGTTTTGGAGTGGAGTTGGACAGTCTATCGGGATTGAATGAAGAAGGGCGCAGATTCGCAAAGGCGTTTGATGAATCCAGTGAGCTTATCCTGCGGCATTACATTGACTTCACATGGAAGATCAAGAGGTTCTTCAACATTGGGTCAGAAGCAAAACTGAGGAAAAATGTTCAAGTGCTCGATGATTTGGTTTACAGGGTTATTCAGCAAAAGAGGAAATCAATGGCACAACAAGAATATAATTCTGTAAGTTTGCCTTTCTCTGGAATCCCTTGCTTCTTCCCCACATTACTATTGTTATGAATGATGAATTGGTGACTATTTGGCAGGTAAAGAAAGAAGATATTCTATCAAGGTTTTTGATCGAGAGCGAAAAAGATCCTGAAAACATAAGCAACAAGTACTTGAGAGACATAATACTGAACTTCACCATTGCCGGCAGAGATACAACTGCAGGCACACTCTCCTGGTTCTTTTATATGCTTTGTTTGCATCCCAACATACAAGAAAAGGTTGCAGCTGAAGTGAAGGAAGCCACAAGTGCCACAGGTGACACACCCATTGCTGATTTTGCAGAAGGTTTAACAGAAAAAGTGTTAGACAAAATGCAGTATCTCTTTGCTACAATAACTGAGACTCTAAGACTCTATCCTGCAGTCCCTGAGGTAACCAAGATTTGCATCTGCATCTGAATCTTGGAGAGTTACAAAATCCATATAACTTAAATGTGATTGCACTTGTCACAGGACCCTAAAATATGCTTCTCAGATGATACGTTGCCGGATGGATTCAGTGTGAAGAAAGGGGATATGTTGTGTTACCTTCCTTATTCAATGGGAAGAATGAAATTCATATGGGGAGAAGATGCAGAGGTTTTCCGACCCGAAAGATGGTTCAATGAGAATGGAATTTTCAGGCCGGAGAACCCATTCAAATTCACTGCCTTCCAGGTGATAATGAAAACAGATAGGGAATTTTAGCATGCTATAGAAACCTCAACACCTTTCAGTTAAATTGATTAGAGGACAATAACTTCCAACAAAACTCAAGAAAAAAAAATCCAGACTAAACATATGACATGAATGTAACTCCCATTTATTCTACATGCATGCAGGCCGGTCCACGTATCTGTCTTGGAAAGGACTTTGCTTATAGGCAGATGAAGATTTTCGCTGCCATTCTCGTTCACTACTTCACTTTCAATCTGAGTGATGAGTACAAGCCTGTCAAAGCCAGACCCTCTATGACTCTTCCGATCAACCATGGCCTTCATCTTCAAGCCTCCAAAAGACACAGGTAGAAAATTAATCTTGTTAGTGCAGCATGATGCAAGTGTATTCCTATTGCAAATTTGCAAATAAAGCATCAATATGACTAATAACATGTCACAAAAGAGGGATCGACTTCAATTAAGAGTTTGTGATGTTCTCTATGTCGTTGTGATCTTGTACTCCAGCATACGCTTCTTCATGAGCAAAAGAAAATTGGATATATATTAATAGTTTACACCATTGGGTTCATTCAGTTTTTAATATTTTTTTCTTCAGTTTTTAATATTTCCATATTATCGTTTAGTAGATGGTATTTGCTTGCTTATCTAAATTCAGAATTAACACGACTTGTTTGAAAAATATTGAAGAAACCAATTGCTATGACATTTCACCCACGGAAGGGTAAAGTAACAAAAAATGCACTCCCAAGTTTGTTTGTTACATTTTCTCCCGTTTCCTTCTATGTTGCTTGTTGGAACAATTAGTATTGATTAGACATAGAGGAGGGATTTTAAATAAGGTTATTATAAAATTTGTTGGCGATTAAGTTTTTTTGTTATTTATTATATTTATCAATTTATTATATTTATCATCCAATACGACATGTAAAACATAAATAAATCAATCACACACACAAAAACATGTAGCACACAAAAACATAAGGATTTATGATGAAAGACCCGTACGGGAAGAGAACTTTTGACCTCCAAAAATGATGACTACTATGAGAAAAATGCAAATGAGATTCTTACAATCTCACGCTCATTATGCTCCTTGGTCGATCCTACGTTTCCGTCCACTAAAAAGTTGAAGAAGTCCACTACCGCCCTCCGTTGATTTTCTTCTTTCCCTGTGATCTCTTTGGTGCCGGTGCCGGTGCCGTTTAGATGGTGTGAATAAAGAGAGAAATAGGGGGGATAAAAGGGGACAGACGTAAAAATGATGTTTGGGTGAGTGACATAAAAAGG
The DNA here is from genome assembly GCA_030737835.1 of Acorus gramineus. Lineage (NCBI taxonomy): Eukaryota > Viridiplantae > Streptophyta > Magnoliopsida > Acorales > Acoraceae > Acorus > Acorus gramineus. Next base: position 3,703,271 of record CM060856.1, on the reverse strand, counting down.
TATAGTTATACAGAATTAGGTGAGAATAAGGTGATATTTTTATTCTAAGTCCTCTGTGAAATAATTATTTTTTCATTGCTATAAGTGGATCCACCTATCAAATCACATGTCATCACATCAAATCACCTGTAATCACCTCTCATACATCAATGGAGCTCACATATCAAATCAAAATTTTACACATTATTTACATTTTATGCATCATCAATCAAACACTCTAAACTTTATTATTATGTTTTCCAACGAGAATAATTGAAAACACAATCAAACAGAAAATCACTTATTCTATTGATAAAGTCGACAATTTCGGAAATAGATATAAATCCCAAAATAGCTTATATTTTTATCCAAATAGATCCTTCAAGTCATAGTACCCTCATGATGTTGCTCGAATGAGTGATCCCCACAGCTAGAGGTGTCAAACGGGCGGGCCGGCCCGTGGCACGGCCCGTTAAGGGCCCGTGCCGGCACGGCACGGCACGGCACGGGCCGTGCCGTGGGCCGGCACGTTTGGGTGGCGACGCGGGCTGGGCCTGACATCCGGCCCGCGTGCCGTTTCTGGCACGGCCCGCTAGGCCCGCGGCACGGTTTGTGCCGCGGGCCCCACCTCCGTTGGCGGGTCAACGGGCCAACGGGCCGTGCCGGCCCGTTGGCCCGGCCCGTTGGCCCGTCTCAACAGCCGTTGGCAGGCCAACGGGCCGTGCCGGCCCGTTGGCCCGTCAATTGGCCCGGCCCGTTTGGACCGCTGGGCTAGCACGGCACGGCACGGTTGCCCGTCGGGCTGGCACGGAGGGCCGTGCTGGGCCGACCTCCTGCGGAGCGTGCCGTGCCGGCACGGCACGGTCACATGAAACGGGCCGGGCCGTTAGCCCGTTAGCCCGGTTGTTTAGCGGGCCGGGCCGGCCCGGCCCGGCCCGTTTTACACCTCTACCCACAGCAAACTCAAATAGATCCAAGCCGAAACAAATCATTCTCAAACGTATGGGATAATGTTTGGATGCTCAGTGTCTAATTGAAAAGTTTATGATCTCACACAAAAGGCTCTATGATATGAATGTCTGGGTGTCTCTTTTATGCTTCTGTTTCAGACATGCTTAAAGGGTACATATAGCTGAGTTTAATCTGAAGCTCGTGTTAGATTTCCATTTGTTATAACTGTTTTTTTTTTTTTTTTTTGAAAAAGCATTTGTAAAGCTGATGAAAATGTAAATTAGTTTCCAACTTTAATGTATAAAAAATATGAAAATAAACACGCAAATTGAAGTAGAGCATCCTCCTATTAATCTGATAGTTTATTAGAAAGATAAGAAAAAATTATTTCTTTGATTTTCTTTTATAAAATTTGCACACTTCACATGAATCTAGTTCTTCACATAATGAACTTTTTAAATGTTTTGAAAATGATTTGAAATCTTTTTTAAGTTTTAACTAACAAGGAGGTGAAAAAACAATGTTGATCTTTTGAAATGGTCGAAAAAATATGAAGTGTTAATTTATGTGCTATGATGACAAGAGACTAATGAACTCTATGAGTGTCTATAGTGGCATCTGAATCTTTTTTAATGCAGGTGGGAGCATGTTGATCGAAAAAGAAGACAATGCTTGGAGCAAATTCTTTTGAAGTTCTATGTATGTGTAGATTGGAATGGTGTCAATCGAAGAATTCAAGAATGGGTAGATTAATTGGATGTTGATTTTATAAAATTCAACATTTGAACAAAGATTTTCTTGAATTGGGATTCAGATACCTAAATTCGTGTGATCTATCCCTTTCACCTACTGCTCCTATTCGAACAATCTCCTTATGCTGCGATTTTCTTCTCGGTGTGAGGAGGGGGAGGAATGATTCTTCTGGAGAAGAATTTTTTACAATAAATTTAGTAACGATTCTTCTGGAGAAGAATTAACCTATCAACCATATATATCTCCTTTTGTCCCTTTTTATTATTGTTTGGCCGTTCTGCGTAGAGGAATATGGAATCATCTACCCTTCTTTGATGGGATTTGGCGGGATTTGGTGTCATATGGCGGGAAATGGTCTCATCTGAGTGGTTTAGTCATTACCCAGTTGGATTTGGTGGGATATGATCCTATCGGGTGACCCAACCATTACTCAGAATTAATGGGCCTGGATTGCTCGACTGGATTGGTCTCTCGCTTAGATGGAGATGAGGGCTGGTGAGGACATGTGTCAGATTGTGAAAAAGACGCATGATAAGACTGGACCTGTGGCGACATATAACCGGTTGTGATTTGACCATGAAACATAGCACACATCATCTAATAAGCTCTCAAAAAAATCGATTACTGATATATTAAGTCTGTTTTACAATTCTATCTATAGTCCTGTATACTATGATAACATAGTATACTGCGTTATCCTAATGTATAAGCTCATTTTAGTTTATGGAGCTGATATTTTTATTTTTAAAGAAAAAATATACTAATATAATTCTATATATACTTTAATTCAATAACAATATGTATTTCAATGATAAATATATACTCTTGCTAAAAAAATTATGAAGACCGCACATCATGGGACTACATATGGGATTGGAAGTATCATTTTCTCAAAAAATATCCCATTCAGAAGACTGATGATTAGGCTCCACATTGTTGTTGTCGACCAGCCTTCGGAGCCCGAAATACCCTCTCCAGCCAACTCCGAGTCCGAGAGCGACCGAGATTCACCCATCAGCGAATCCACACCGTCCACTCAACAGTCTCTCCAGAGAACCCGCACGAACACCTCCCTTATCTGTCCTCACCAACTGAAGCCATGTGGATTCCTGCCCGTTATTCCTGCCTCCGATCGATGGCATTCCCTCTCTCTCCTCCTCTCATTTCCCGTTCACCTACCATAGCAATCTCCAGATCCAAAATGTCCGCCTCATTTGATCAATCGCAAGCCCTAGTCGAGACCCTCACCTTGTCCGGAGGCGAGACCTTTCGCGTCGTCGCTTCTCCTGGCCTTCCCCACTCTGATTTCAGGTTTCCCTCCTCTCTCTACTTTCGTCCTTCATGTTTCATGGCACCGATGATGCTCCCGTGATTGGTTTTTCTTTGTTGTTTTTTAATTTGGGAGTGCTAGGGGTGGGGTTTGTGGATCCTGAGTTATTTCTGGTTACAGGAACGCAGTTGATTCGGCTTTGTTCAAGCAGTGGTTGAAGAACATGCAGAGCGGCATGGGCATTTTAGCGGATAAGAGTATGTGCTTGAGAGAAGTCCAGATTCAGGTAGCCTTTGCAATTGCTTCTGTGGATTTTATAAAGTTGTGCAAGATTTTTGTAATGGAAACCTTTGTATTGAATTATGTGTCGTGGAATTTATATATGAGATTATGATTATTGATACAGGTCTTTTCCTAATGAAAAGGGTATCTTTTGTGACAATATAACCACAAATTATGTGGATTATTCATAAATTGAATATCTGTTTTTTCTCCACTCCTTAATGTTAAAAATTTCTACAATAAAGACATACTCTGTTATAAATGATTGCCAATGGAACTTCTGATGTGTTTAGATTCTCATGTCTAACATAAGCAGCCATGAATGTGTCCTGAGCTTGGTTAAATCGGCAAGTACCTCCTACCTCCATGAAAAGCAGCCATGAAGTAATAATATGATTGTTCATATATATATATATATATATATATGAATATCCAAAAACACCAACACTCTAAGATTCTACGGCAACCGGAAGTCTGTGATCAGGGTGGGGTGGTTTGGCAGTCGATGATCGTTGCCCCAGGTGCTTACAACTTAGGCATATGCAGAGAAACTGTCGAGAGCTGATCATCTGCAGGTCTTGCAGGGGGTATGTGTCACAAATAAGTCGGATGTCAAAGGTGGTCTAGTTGGAGTGGTAATCTGGGGAGACCCTCTGGTGAATGGGGCTTTGGTCGATCTGGGTATAGACTGCAAAGGGATGGTGAGTCTGCATTCTGTAAGGTGTTCTTCTAGGAATCAGGTTCTCTGAAGGTGGAGACTGATTTTTGGAGACATTGGTTCATGGTTTCCACTTAGACTGGATTTCACCTGGCATGTTTAGAGATCAAGGCCACTTTAAAGAGTAGTGAGGGAATTTTGGTACTTGTGGGGTTTGCGCCATATGTAAGGAGGCTTACATGGGTAGGGTTTTCAAGAAGGAGATTTTGGTGTCAGGCTTAAAGGAAGGAAGGTTGAAGTGCACAAATGGCTTAATTTTGTATATTAGAATATTTACTAACATGCATTGGGACACTGAATTTTTTTATATGAAATAGTACTTGAATGATCTTACAAAACTATAGTTTATTCAAACGGTGTAATATTCTCTTGCCTGTTTGGGACTTCATGATTTTTTTTTTGCAAATAAATGCATTAACAAGATTTCAATCATTCTACTCAATAAAATGTTATCCACAACATGAAGAATCTGATAAATTATGCAACACCCTGTTTGTAAATGGCATTCAGATTCAAGTCTTGATGGGGTTGATATCCTCCAAGTATTATTTTGTAACTTAAATTTACTGTTGCATAAAATATAGCTCATGCATGAACTAAATTTCCGAATTACATTGAAATTTCTGGTCATACAGGGAGTTGATATGTTTGGAAGACGTGTTGGTTTTCTGAAGTTTAAAGCAGATGTCACTGAGAGGGAAACTGGAACAAAGGTATAAGTAAGTGTTTACCTGCCATAGAATCCATCTTTTCTCACCGTTAGTTACTTATGGAAAGCATTTGCTTATGAACACTTTTTTCTTATGATATTCAAATTTGAAGACAATATATTAGGTTCATCGTATATTAGGGGAAACAGGTGTCCAACTACAAATTCATGTTTTCTTTGTTAAGTACTCCATATTAAATTTGTTAGTTAATTAAGGAATTAAAATAGAACTTCATTGATCAGAATGTGCTTACATAGTGTCTGAGGGTTTAGATATAAAGAAGCATACATTCAATAAATGCTCAGCACAGAATGTTCATCATAAAAAAGGATGAAGAAAGTGATGAAAGAAGTGCTATGCAATTAGATGATTGGGAAGGCCTTCCCACTTTATTAAGCGGGTCTAGGATTTTGATAATCAACATTATCTCCATTTTACATACCCATTCAGCATCCCCCACTACATGAAAAGAAAATAAATTTCCCTTAACAAAGAGAGGAGTGCTATTATTTACATAAGTGATTCTGGTCAACCTCACAGTCTGGTGATAGAGACCATTGATGTCAAATACAAGAAAGATCTACTTCTGGTGTGCATATCTGTGGATTGTTAAAATCCACACATTAGGAGGATGTCCAATGTGGTATAGACATGGTATGTATAATAGTTAATTACGTGCTACTTTTGTCTGTGTTTAAATGAACTGCTGCTCTCATCCTCCTTTAAGTTACAATTGTCCTTTTTCCTAATGATATCTCTGTGCATCAGAATTCATCACGAGCACCAATGCACCTGATTGAGGATCTCCATGATAGCTTGATCATATCAATCAGCTCATACTTGGATGCGTATCTTCAATTACATTACGTTTAGTAGATGCATATGCATTCACAATTTGATATACTTCTGAATCATACCTCAATTGAGTCTTGCATTTTTTTAATTAACTGGTTTGTTTGAGAGAGGCGATGAACGACGAGTCACTAGAACCAGAGAAGATTATCAGAGCGAATAATATATATTCTTTTCAAGGTGACTTACGAGCAGCTATACTATGATGCATTTGAAATGAGAAACCATGTATGTTTATTGCATAAGTTATTCATCAAATTTACACTAGCACTTGAAGCCATTCAGACAGTGGCCGATCTTGACATGAATGTGTAACACAAGAAATATCCAGCCATTATTTGGGCAGTAAACGGGTTGCTACAGATATCCACAGAAGATACAGGCTTAAAATTTCATCATATCATAGCATAAGATCAATTATCAATGTTGAATCTACCTCATATAAATAAGTCCTAATAAAAACCTGAAGCCCAAATGCCTTTACATTTCTTACGATGCAAAATTAAGTACATCAACAGCCATCCTGTGAAAGCCAATCACAAAGCAAAGTCAAAATCTAAACTAAAACCTAGTAGACATCCACCATGATTGGTGAGACACTGTTACCTCAAAGATTCCAAGTTGTGTGAACAGCTTAACGAACATCTTCAACCTTGGGAGTCTCAACATGTGATGTAATGAAATAAAAAATAATGATAGTTAAGCTTAAAGAGTGAATTAAATGGTATCTATCTCATATGTTAATTGTTATGGAAAATAGGAAATTAGCATAACATGTGATCCTTAAAGTTTAAAACCTTTCAATATCCATAGCTTTCAAAACAGTTTTTTGCATTATGTGTCGCATCCCACATGGCGAAATAAAAAAAAAAAATTCAAGTAGCCCATCCGATCACGTGTGCATCTGTGGACTCCGGTATAGCTATTTGGGAGCAAATTTCCTTATTCCACATGGATTATTATTTCTGGTATCGCTATCGGGATCGAATAACTTTATGTCACACCCCAAACGGTGTTTTTTTTTTTTTTTTGTGTAAAAAGTAAAGGGGTTGGAATATTTATTATTGTTGAAGTCCCTGGTCATAGTGAATGAGTCATGGATCACATCCATGAAGAAATGAAGTTCTATCTTGAAGTTTATGAGCTAGCTCTCCGTCCTCCGGTGGGACTCTGGGGGTAGCAAAGACTCACAGAATGGAGTCCTCACTTCTTGTTGGCATCACTCACTTTTGGCCACACCCTTCTTGCATGTATGAGTCCCAAAGTCCCTTGACATGTATGGCGTTTTTTGTCGCAACTTGCCACGTAAGATGACACATGGGTTTCTCAAATGACCAGGTGTCAGGGATTTACTTGAGTACCCTTAATTACCTATTATCCAAGTAACATTTGGGACACATGTCTATCATCTTGGAAATGGTGGTAATATTCCCGCCACAAGCTTTTTAAATTGTGAGTCAAATTAAAATGTGTAACGGATTTCACAAGCATCACATGTAGGGACAAACTAACTGATTGATCATGCTTGTCTTATTTTGGATGATCAAGAAAAAGTCTAGAAAAATTTATTCATTCGCACTCATCCTTGTAGGAAATCGTTCATTTGTATGCATTCCTGCAAGACTGAGGTACATTTATTGTTGGTCACCCAATCAAAACTATAGAGATGATCCCCTTTTCCATTGTTGGTTGAGAATCTACTTCACTCCTTTAGTTCCATGCCTGTCAACTTTCGCTTAGGTCTTTTAGAATCATGGTTTTGTTTGCATGATATTTTATGGAAAAGGGTAGATCCTCTGTGAGTTATCATCCCATGATTAGGCAGTGTTAGCTTTCAAACTTGGTGGCTGATATAGGAAGTGTTTGACAGACTTTCTAAACTCCACTGATCCATCAACTGATAATCCACTGCATGCCATTTTTTATTTATTTGGACAGGAGAAATCTTTATGGTCATTTGATTTTTTTTTTACTTGATATTATCAATTGTATAGGCAAGATATCTTGAGTGATGATAATATCTTAAGATCATCTCATGATATATTCAACTGTACATTCTCAGTTCAAGATGAACCTAGTGGCTTAGAGTTAATATTTATTATGACTACTACCATGCTAGTTATGAATGACATAACCCCATGTTTGGATGGAGGAATAGGGGGAGAATAAGCGGGTAAGGGTGGATAGTGGAAAATTGTTGTTTGTTTAGGTGGAATTAGATGGTATATCAATACCAGTATAAGCTGGAATAGGTGGATATGACAGTTCCAAACAACAAAAAGTGTTAATTTAAAGTTATAAATCTTTATCCACATCTTATTCTTGGTCAACCAAACAACAAAAACTTCTTTATTACGTTTTTCAAAGAGAATAATTGAAAACACAAACAAATATAAAGTCTCTTATGCAAACCGAGCTGTGGTTAAGTCGGAAGCATCTCCTACCATCTTGAAATAGGTCAAGGGATCAAATCTTGGAGAGCACCATTCTTCAATATATATATATATATATATATATATATATGTCTCTTGTGTGAATTGAGCTTCGGTTTGTCGGTTAGCACCTCCCCTCTCTGGAAAGGAGGTTAGGGGGATCAAACCTCAGGGGACACAAGTTTTCATAAAAAAACATGAAGTCTCATATTCCACTGAAATATTATCTATATCGGTATGGTTATCAATCCCAAATAACCCAGTTCCTCCATCCAAACGGGGGCTAAGAGTGTCCAAATAAACATGGACCAAGCTGTCCCAAACTTTCCAGACTACCATGAACATTTCTATCAATATGGAGCCACTGCAAACTATCTACTTAGATAATTCATTCAATCAATATAAAATCTGGTTGTGTTTAGTTGTAGCTGCTTGGATGTTACAATTATTTTGTTATCTGGTGGCCGTAGTTCTTTTATTTTGATTTTGTATAGGATAATCACTACATGCTTTTATTGATTAAAAATGATTAGGTTCCAGGGATTGTTTTTGCAAGAGGACCAGCTGTTGCTGTGTTGATTTTACTGGAGTCAGAAGGTGAAGAATTTGTTGTCCTCACAGAGCAGGTAACATGATCACTAATGTTATTGATGATTTCTTCTGTATTGATTTGGTTGTTGATTATCTTTCTGAATATGTTTTAACAAGTTTGTTGTCCTTTGTGTCTCTTCGATAAAATCTACCTGTGTAAGGTTAGGGTTCCTGTTGGGAGAATCATCTTAGAATTGCCTGCTGGTATGTTGGATGATGAGAGAAATGATGTTGTTGGCACCGCAGTACGTGAGGTACACTTTTTTCTTAGACGAATGAAAATATTGAAGTAGTACTCATTTATCATGTATGATTGAGATGTTACAGCTTTATTTTAGGGGGTTATAAGATGCACAAAATCAGCTACAAAATGCTATGAATAGGCTTGCTATTAATGTTGATGCAGTTGTTTATTTCACTATGAAGACCCTATTCTCTATTCTTATTGATGTAAACATTGTGACTTAATTTATAAATATAACAATCTTTCTTATCATGTTTTATCTGATTATAGATATCTCATATTTAAAGTTTTTTTTTTATTGAAAGAAGAGGTGGGCATTCTTGCTAAAAGAAAGGGAATGCCCAAAGCATCTCATATTATATGTTAATAAAAGCTAGATACTTTTACACGGATCAAAGGCTCTAGGAAATGGTCTTCCAACTAATTTTATTCTTCCCATTGGCTATAAGATTTAATTTGTATTTATTATTGAAATTTGTAAGTCTGTAAATTACTTTTATTATTTCAAGTCGTGAGTATGATTTTTAATGAGTGAACAACCCTCTAGGTTGTCGTCATGCAAAAGAATCGTAGATTGCTTTTGTTAATTTTAGACATCAGAGTTTGGATGTGACACAACCTCTGAATACCAAGTCTCACATGAAATTACAGGGGTTCACTAAGTAGAAACTACAACAGTATCATAATCGATGATCTTGTAGCTTAACTTGGGGGATACAAGTTAAAGTTTTACGATCCAAACATGAAATGATTGTGCTTTTGATTCAAAATATTTATTCATTTACTGGTAATACCAGAGTCACCTACCATTTGAATACTATATCATCATGGCTGATAAAATCGATTATGTCCATTCAAAGTTTCGAATGTTGAAGACTTCCTTCAAAGGCTATATTATAACAGCCAGCCATTGAAAGCTTTTGGTTGGGTTTGGGGGTGGGGGGTGGGTTGGGGTTTGCCGGTAAATAGGAGTTCAAAAACCTATCTACAAACGTGCTGACTAACATGATCGCACCCAGATTAGGCACCAGCAACAAAATGAAGCTAGGTGCAATGGCCCATTAACACCCAACAAACGAAAATAAGCATAGAGACCCATTCTCCAGCCCATAAGGAAGCCCACATAAGAACATTTTTTCAGCTGTATAACTGGCTTTTAACAAGTTGAACCCTATACCTCTTGTAAAGTAGTACTGCAGCTGACACCATGCTGTGTGGGTGCCTATACCCTACTTCCCTGAACTTGATCGGAAGTGGTCTGGGGTGTTGTTATGTAGATCTTACATTCTTACTGATAGCAATAGTAGTTTACCATGAGTGGCACCGAGTTGATGAATTATCTTGAAAAGTTAGTTGTATTCTCATGCATGGATACAGGTTGTTGGGAATCTCTACAGCTTACAGTAGTACATTATGATAAACTTGTAATTACATCTTAAGAAGACAATACCTAATTGGTCATTTGTAGTGGTGTTTTCTTCCTTAGAAATTAATGTTTTGCGTTTCTGATTGACAAAGATGACTTCTCAATCTTTTTTTTAATTCGAGAATAGGATGGTTCCATTTCTATGGCAATTTATTCACAAAATTTCTAAAAACAGGTTGAAGAGGAGACAGGGATACAGTTGAACTTGGCCAATATGGTTAATCTCACCGATTTTCTCGACCCATCAACTGGAAGAAAAGTTTTTCCTTCACCGGTATGTTACTTTCAACATTTAATCATAATAACTTTATTTTCTAAAACAATTATCAAAGAACATTCCTGTTTTTCTTCTGAAAAATATACTGGACATGCATCTGGTTGTAATCTGTTTGAACTGTAAGATTCTCTTCAATGATCACATCGTTGAACACCATTCTTCTCTCCTTCTGGATAGGGTGGATGCGATGAGGAAATCAGCTTGTTTCTGTATAGAGGCCATGTAGAGAAGCAACTCATAAAAGCATTGCATGGAAAGGAAATGGGCCTCCGTGAACATGGTGAGTTGATCAAGGTACATGTCATTCCCTACAATAAGCTTTGGCGCATGACAGCTGATGTAAAAGCCCTTACCGCCGTTGCCCTTTATGAAATGGCCAAAAGAGAACAACTTCTGCTTTCCCTCACAAACTCCGTTCACCAGTCTACCTAAACTGGTCCACAACACATTTCTGTATGGTGCAGAAAACAAAATAATCTCTCTTATGAAATAATTTCCTATTTTTAGTGTTCTCTTTTTAACATGTGAACACTACTTGCTGCTATTGAGTTTTTCTGTGCTGTATATTATTTCCATATGGTTCTGCGTTGCTGCAATGGCCTCCATTTATAAATGGAAAGCCGACTAGGAGAGGTGGAATTCTTGTGAGTTCCAAATTTAGTTGTCCTCACCTGGAGTGCTATTTGATGAACGTATAATGGTTGTTATTGCACCACAACACCATATGATGACAAAAAAAGAAACAAGATTTACAATATAAACGCATTTTTCGTATGCAAGTTTGAATATCAATAATGATGATTCTTGCAAACCGAGCTTTGGTTAGTTGGTTATTATCCTCTATCTTCAAAAAAGAGGTCAAGGATCAAACCTCACCATGCCAAATGTGCAAGGGACACCAATTTTCAAAATAAAATAAAGTAAAAAAAAAACAAAAAAACAAAAATAATGGTGATTCAATTTGAAACTTGTACTTTTTTTTTCTTCCAATAATGAATATATTCATTGTTCTGATGCTAGCCGTGCCATTTGTAGGTGGGAATAGTTAAGCTGCACCGACAACATTAATTTTTGATATCCTTGCATCATTTTACCCTTTAACATTTATTGATCAAATCATGTTCTGCCCATTATGCTAAAAGTTGGTGCTGAGCTTGTCACTCATGGAGAAAGCGATGGCGGAGTCCCCACTCACGTATTGGACACCAAGATGTAGGGACCGCCATTACAAAGGATGAAGATTAAACAAGTGAATGGAGTGGCACAGAATCTTGAAAGCGAAATGAAATAGGCATTATAGATCACTGACTTCCCAAATGCAGGAAAGCTCAGTTGTGCGTCTGAGTTTGGTTTCCTTGTAGAGAATGCCAAAAAGGGTCGAAATGCAGGCCTGCAGCGGATACTAGTGGCAGCCCACGTGAGTTCAAGATTGTGATCCTGACCTTCTGTGCTTGAACCACCTTTTCAAGGCGGTGCAGCCTCTTGTGTCCCACCGTAGTCCCGTTTGCGAGTAGCTTCCCATTGACATACACCTTGTACCGTTTGATCCTCTGCCCGAGCCAGATCGGTTCCTGAATCCGGATGACGTTGAATGTCATCCAATCATGTCCCCCTCCCAGTTCGATCCAGTGCTGGCCACCCCTTTTGTCATCCGGTACCCAGTAGGACCATTCGTCATTGATGAGGATGTTATTGGCTGAGAATCCACCGTCTTTCCCTCCTTTCTGGCTGCTGGCCTTGACTGTGGTGGGCAGATTGATGGAGAAAATTGTGTTGATGGCCCTGTGGAACTCTTTTAATCTTTGGATATCGGTACTGGAAATGAGACCGGAGGTGTTTGGTGGCACATTGAGTAGGAGTACGCAGTTCCTCCCAACTGAATTGTAGTAGATGTTCAATAGTTGGTCCAGTGACTTTGGATTCTCATCCTTGTGCCAGAACCAGCCGGGCCGGATTGAAACATCACATTCTGGTGGCACCCAGTCTGTTCCTCTCTGGTCTCCCTTGTTTAGATAGCTGGATGATTGAATTCTCTTTTTATCAGTCATTGCCCACGGTTTACCTTTGAAAAGAAAAGAAAAACATATGAACACATGACAAGCTCTACTTACTTCTCAAGGTTGGCATCTCCAATCTTGAGGGAGGTGCGGTTGATGGGAGACCAACACGTAGCTCCAGCAGTTCCCGACTCATCTCCGACCCATCTGACATCAGGACCGGCGTCTGAGAAGATGTTGATGGAACCTTGCAACTGCTTCACAGTAGAAAACCAGTCGTGGAAATAGTATGTCATGTTCGTCGCGTTCTTTCCCTTCGCTCCGTCGAACCATATTTCTGAAATGCTCCCGTACCTACCAAGGTAAAAAAAGATGCAACATAACAAGATTATGTTCAGATTCAGTACATAACAACTACTACTACTTTTCAATTTCACCTTCCAAGCAGCTCCCTCAATTGGGCTAGATAAAACTCGTTGTATTCGACCTCGAGTCCATAGCTCTTCTCATGCCGGTCCCACGGCGACAGGTACAACCCAGCGTCGATCCCTCTCCTCCTCGTCGCCTCGATGAACTCTTCAACCACGTCACCACCTCCGCCTTTCCACGGACTCCTCCTCACGGAATGGTCGGTGTACTGCGAAGGCCAGAGGCAGAAGCCGTCGTGATGCTTTGCAGTGAGGATGACGAGGGTGAAGTCATTCTCGGCGGCCATGTCCACCCACTGACTCACATTGAACGTGGTCGGATTGAAGAGTGAGGGACTCTCGTGTCCGGTACCCCACTCGGAGTTCGTGAAGGTGTTCATCCCGAAATGGAAGAACATAATGAGCTCCCTCCGCTGCCATTTCAGTTGGGATGCCGATGGGATTGGGAGGACCGGCAGAGGCGGCGGTGTCTGCTTACATAGAGTGAGGGGTGGGAGAGCATGCAATAGTGCTAGGAGAAAACAAGACCACCAGGAGATGCTTCTCATAGTTTAATTTTTAGGATGTTCTTCACTGCTGCAATGATAGGAGAAGCATTGTTTATGGGGTGAGTTGTATTGAGTGGGGTGGTAGTTTGGAGGGTTATGGATAGGGGGGATCATTCACGGGTCTCCTTTTGCATGTTCTAATGGCATCTTGGGTTTTTCATGGGCTTCGCTTTCAAAGTGGGGTTTGAGTCTGCACATGAGTAAAGTTTGGCATGTTGTTAGCTGGCCGTTGGTTTCGATCACGACATTATCGTTGCTGTGGAAGGAGTAGAGGTGAAAAACGGCCATGCCGTGCCGGCCCGGCCCGCTAGACAACCGGGCTAACAGACCGGCCAGGCCCGACCCGTTTCATGTGATCGTGCCGTGCCAGCACGACACGAGCCGCAGGGGGTCCGCCGAGCACGGCCCTCCGTGCCAGCCCTGCGGGTCACCGTGCCGTGCCGTGCTAGCCTGGCGGGCCAAATGGGCCTGGCCCATTGATGGGCCAACAGGTCGGCCCATTTCAATGCCCGTTTTTTAAAAATTTTTAAAGTTCAATATTTAATTCCATGTTTAATTTACTAGTTCCTTTAAGTTAAAAAATAAAAAAAATATACATAAATCATTCATGAAAATTGAAAATTAAAAGGAATTAAGAATACAAATATTTATTTTATTGAATTTTTTGAGTACATGAACAATTGAACATTAATTAAATAAATGATAAAATGAATAAAAAATACACAAATAGTACATTGATGAATAAAAATAAATTATACAATTCTTAAAAAATACATTGACAAATACAAAAAATTAATATACCATAAAATGTGAGTAATAATTGCATCACTATAGTTTTTAATACATCCCAACTAGGTTGACACCTATTAAAACTATCAATCACTTGCAACTCACCTTTCAAAAAATTAAAAAAATACAATAATGAGAAGATTTATATGTGAAATCTTTATTGAATTTTGTAAAATCCACCTCAAGACTATCTACAAATCCATCATCTATTTGAATAGTTAAAATTTAAAATATTAAAAATTTAAAATTTAAAATTAAAATACACTTTGGTTTTGAAATATGCAATTAATTTGGATTTAAAACTTGAAATACACATTGTAAAACTTGAAATTTCAAATGTGTAGAGAGTAGAGACTAGAGATGGAGAGTGTGAGACTAGTAGAGATTAGAGACTAGAGAGAGAGAGAGAGAGAGAGAGAGAGAGAGAGAGAGAGCGCTTCCCCTAATCCCCTTAGGCTTGGAGAGTTGGAGCCTGAACCTTGTCACCTTTTGGAGAGAACTTCCCTTAGAAAGAGCCTTGAAGAAATGGAGATTTGAGATAGAGAGAGCTTCCACCATCACTTCAATTTAATTGAAGTTTTCACTTGGAAAAAAAGAGAGCACTTGAACATTAGAACACTTGGAATTCCAACACAAAACTAGAAAATTTTAGAGGAAGAAGAGAGTGTAGTAGTGGAGGAGTAGAGAGATTTGTGATTGAATTGATGAAGAAATGGGTGGATGGGGTGGGGCATTTATAGGTAAAGTTTGGGTGAAAATTACCCCATATACCGTTGAATATAGTTGTTTTTTTTTGGATGGGAGTGGGGTAATTTAGTCCACAAAGAAAATTTTTGGGTTCGGCAAACGACTAGTTTACTAGCTGTTGGGGGAGCCAACGGCTAGTGCCCGTTGGCCCGTCCCAGCTGCTAGTTGGACTAGCCGTTGGTGGAGGTGGGGCCCGCGGCACAAACCGTGCCGCGGGCCATGCCGGAAACGACACGCGGGCTGGGGGACAGGCCCAACCCGCGTCGCCACTCAAACGGGTCGGCCCACGACACGGCTCGTGTCGTGCTTTGTAGCGGGCCGTGCATTAAAGAGATAATTAGGATTTATGTCAATCCGAGAATTGGTCCTCCCTTGAGGCCTTTGATGACCATGGTGCTTAACACCAGAAAACTTTTGAGTCCAACAGGGAAGGGTCACATGAAGTAACCAAGCGAGTTTCTACCAACATGCCCATCTACCTGACTGTACGATGGGTTCAAGCTGAATACAATGCTGCTGCCTCTCCATCTGATGTACAAGGGGTTCAGGCTAAATATAAGGGCGATGCTCCTCTACTTTGCCGGATGAGGAAGTCCAAACTGAACACGACCATGGGTGATGCTTTTCTGAAGTGGAGGAGTTTAAGAAAAACCAGATAAGGTTAGCTGATAACCAGATTGTTTGATATCTTGTGGAGACTAACCACCAACACTGAAAATATCCTAACATGCAAATACCAGATTCCTATGTCCTGCTCCTGCAAACATGGAAACAACAAAGCATAAATGTTTAGATCTATTCCCTTATATACCATATTTGAAAAAGGCCCTTTGCCACCAAGGACAAGAGGCCTAAAAAAAGAGACAAAAGAAGCTAATTTGTAGATTGGTTGGTCGATCAGGCATTCTCCTGCATATTATCCCACTCTGCGACCAGAGGATAAAATTCTGCCATGAACAAATCGATATCTCCCTTCGATTGTCTGACACCTTGAGGCGCCTCAATGATGATCTAGACTTCAACACTGTCCAATCGCTACCCGGCCTGAAGCCCCCCTTTTGCCTGCTCAGCATGTTGCCTTGACTCCTCAATGAAGCCGACAAAACACTGCTGCTAGTCCCTCATATCCTCGGACTCCTCCAGCTTATCCTTTTTGAGCTTGACTTCAGCTTCTGGTCCAAGCATACCACCATCATGCTCATAGCTTGAACAAATGAAAAAATGATAAGGGTCAAAGCACATGTCTTCCGTTGCATGAATCACGCATCAAAGAAGTTCTTACCTGAATGATTCTAGCCATGTTGTTCGAGAAAGCTGCATTAACTGACATTCGAACGAGCTTGGTGTTGGATGGTGGAAAATGAACGAGCCAAGGCTATGCAGAGTCCTTACCATTGATTACCAGAGTCCCCTATGAACATTGAGTCTCTGCAACTCCTGTGTACCTCAATCATCGATGTGGGCTAAAGCAGAATCAACTTCAAATGGGTAATAAGAAAGAATTTCCTCAAACATGTATATTTTATCTACTGGTCCCTTCCCTCTTTGGGAAGGTGCTAGTACGGTGACTTGCTCTTGGCTGGTGGATTCCGAGAACTGGACTGAAGGTCATCTGCTACTGTGTTGTTGCGACCTGGAGATGTTATCCTTAAGACCCTCCACATACTAGTGGGTTCTAATGAACGGGACTCTAAATAGGAAAGGAGTTGTCCGAGGAAAAATTGGCTGGACTTGTACCCTCCTATATGATGATGTCTTACCATGTCAAAAATATTCTTCTATTAATATATTCTGATGAGCACCACACAGGCGCACCCAAAGTCTATTTAATTTGCAAAAAGGAATGTCATCAAAAGTTGAACCACCAAACTGGCCATTGTTAAAACTGAAAAATGAAACAGGGGGTGGGTCAGTCCTGGTAATCGTATACATGTTGGCCAATCCTACCTGCATGACGGGCCGACATGAGCACGACCCATAACTTTGATGGGTCGGCACGGCATGACAAACCTATCAAGTAGAGGGGCCAGACTGTATCATCAGACTCGTTTAACATGTCTACTGAGGAGGAGGGCGCAGCCTTAGTTACAACCCAAGAATCTTAAAAAAGAAAGGATTAAAATTTAATTGAATCATAAAATATCTTAATCATAATGTCTATATTGAGGTGATAAGATCGGACTACTACGAGTCTGTTAGACCTAACCCGGACCCTAAAATTAGGAGCAACATTAGACTTTTTTTTTTGTCAAGTTACCAAACCCGCTCGAGAACATGAGAGGATGATCTAAGGGTCATGAAAAATCCTTAGCTCCGAAAACTCGGTCGGGCCCATTCATGGGCTGGGCCGGGCCAGCTTGTTTTGCGGGGAGTGCTAGGCTTGAGCCTGCTTTTGAAGGCTCGTCCCGGGCCACGGGCCAGCCCGAATTGGGCACGTTCTGTCTAGCCAGTAGGCCCATTGAAGGGCCAGTGTTTTTTAAAAAATGGGGGCAGTTGTTTCCCCCTATTTGAAATTTTAATTTTTTTTAACAGGCCCGTTGGCCCACTTGTCAGCCCAAAACATGGGCCCTGCCTATAAGACCTGTTCAGGGTAGAGCTCGTGGGCTGGCCGCGGGTCTGATTTCTTTCTAACGGACCAGCCCGGTTCAGGCCCACTGGCCAAATAAGCCCGTGGGATTGGGCTTGGGCTGGGCTTGGGTCTGTTTTTCATGGGCCCGGCCAGTTGTCGATGCCTAGGATTATCCAAGTAATATAATGTATGTAAATCTAAATGAATGGAGATGGCATTAACATTGCAATCATGAGGATATGATGCTGTCATTTTGCATGATTATTGTGGGGTTATAATCATGTTATTTAAAATTGATCATTTTTTTTTTTTGAGAGAAGATGGAAACTTACTACTATGATTTATAAATCGAAGATACATGATTTGAACTAGATGAGGGGAACAAGAGATGCAAGAAAAAGATGGAAGGAAGCCTCAACGGAAAGAGCCTATATGAGGTTCCACCATGAAACAAAACCCATCAATCCTCTATACAAAGAGATCCCCTCTGAAGCCGCAGACCCTTGGCCCCCCCAATGTGTTTCCCCTAGCTGACTATTGTCTCCACCCACCTATCCCAAAGATTTTCGAAGTAGAACCTTGAACCATTGAACAAAATGTCATTCCTAGTGTGCCAGAGTGCCCAAACTGCTGCCAAAATCACTGATTGAAGGATGGGCACCTTAGTGCTCTTAGTCTTTGCTGGACGAGAGGCGACCTGTAAACTGTGTGAAGGTCCATGACCTCCCCGATCTTCTACCAAAGGACAGATTTGATTAATTTTATTAATCAAACTATTTTAAATAAGGGATTTTTATTTTTAAGTCCTTGTAAACATGTTTATTTAGGGATCAATCCCTCCATTCTTCATATTTTTTTTAAGTCCCCATATTCAATCACCCATTTATTTTTTAGTCCATCCGTCAAACGTCCGTCCATACACCGTTAATTTGTGAAATGTGATTTATTTTTAAGTCCCTATAATTATAAACTATGTTATTTAGTGATTAGTCCCCCTCTTTTTCAAATTTTATAGGGACTAATAACTAAATAACATAGTTTATGGGGACTTAACATTAAATTACATAGTTTATAGGGACTTAAAAATAAAATCACATTTTACAAATTAAAAACAGACGTTTGACGGAGAGACTAAAAACCAAATAGGCGGTTGAATATGAGGACTAAAAAAAAATATAAAAAGTGAGACCGATCTCTAAATAGACATGTTTACAGGGACTTAAAACTAAAAATCCCTTTAAATAAATGACAATAAAAACATATCATCTTAACTTTTTTAGATAAATTATGAAAAGATTAGTTATTGTTTCCTTATTAATTCACAATAAATGTTATAGGTTTAGAATAAGAAAAATGATACGTCTAACCTTTTGTGCAGTTCCACATGCAATCACCATCGGTTCTCATTTAAAAAAAAAAAACAATTACACTTTATATAAATTAAAATATACATTAGGATATCTTAGTGGATAAGTGTAGTGGCCCCCTCTAGGCTCTAGCCTATTCCGGTGACCGACCCATTGATTGGTACTGTTCAAATTGATACCACCGTGGATTCTTGCACTGTGTTATTGTGTATTAACTCATGCTTTTTCTCCGGAATCTTGCTCAAGTTTTTTCTGACAAATTAACTTTCGTTATGAGGTGATTGATATGTACTGGTATCATCCAATAATTGTTTCTCACATGTTGCATGCATAAATAGGAAGTGCCCAAGATCTCTAAATAGTTTGACAGTTGTCCCCCAATTACCACCATAACGGAGAAGTGACTTTTCTATCAAATTTTATTTTATGGAAAAATCCAAATCCCTCCCAGGAAAAGTTAGGTAAATAAAAAAAAGTTCTTATAAAATCTTAAAATCATCATAGATCCCTATATTTTACTGTAGTTAATGATTTTAATCTCCGAGTTAAAAAATCCGTCAGAAAAAAAAATATATACTCAGAATATTCCGTATGGTTAACGGAATCTGTGAAACTCATATTCGAATAAATCTCTAAAAAATTAAAAAAAATCGAAATAGGTCCCTTTCTATGGCTAAAATGCCCTTGAGACATTGAAAATTTTCAAACTTGCCCTTGTCTCCTCCAACGGGCAGAAATTTTTTTAGGCAACTCCAAGCTTCCATCCCCAACGATGACAACCAGCACCCATTCAATCCCACCCACTCAGATCCGACTGAAGAGCATCCATTTTTCGCGGCAACCGTTGATTTCGAGGGAGACGGTGCCGCCAGACTCGCAGCGGAGGAGGGTGAGGGCGAGGTGGGCGGGGGTGGAGTCTGGGCTGCAAGGGGAGAGGCGGACATAGAAGAGGCGGATCTCGAAGAAGGCTCAGTCGGGGTCATTCATGAGGAGCTTGTAATGGTCGTTGCCATCAGGGTTTCAGTGGTGGTGGTGGTCCTCTTCGGGGAGGTCCATCATTTCTGGACCGTCTGATTTGGGATCAACGGATGTGATGACTTCTTCTTTTTTGCTTGTTGGGGTGGGGAAAGAAGCATCCCAAACATTGAGAGAGAGAGAGAGACGAAGATGGGAGCTTCGTTGTTTCAGTAGGCTTTGGGGAGGCATCGTCTTCAACAGATTTTGGGGGGATTCGTTTCGGGAGTGAAATTGTTTCTTGAGAGAGTGAACGAAAAAAAGAGAATTGGAGAAAGGTAAATAAAGAGAAGGATAATACGGTAAATCAACATGTCTAGTTAGATTTAAACTAAAAATGAACATATCCTTTAAATTTGAGGACTAAAATCAAAATATGAAGAAGTGAGGGATCGATCACTAAATTCTATAGTTTATGGGGACTTAAAAATAAAAAACCCATTCAAATAACCCCTTGAATAAAATTTACGTTTACAGATGATGAATATTTTACAAATATTATGTTTGGTTAACCCTGGTAGGATACACAGTATACCAGGAAAACCCTACAATGTGTTAAAAATATGAAAAATCTTCTATAAATAACGATTTTACCTGTCCAAATATGGTTTCATAATATATCCAGAGAGGGTAACATTGTCATTTCTATAGGATTTTTCATATTTTTAACATATTATAGTGATTTTTTAGTATATTGTGTTTTCAGTCATGGTTAACAAAATGAAATATTCATAAAATATTCATCATCTATTAGCGAAAATTTTATTAAGGGGGCTATTTGGATTTACTAGGTGTTTTCAAGAGGTTATATAAATTTTAAGAAAAGTCAGGGGGTTATATGGATTTCAGTCAGATTTCAGGGGGTTGTATGGATTTTTCACTTTATTTTACGATAATGATTCACAGGCCCCATTTTACATGCCTCATGAGGTGGCACAAGTGTTAATACCTATTTTGCCCTTTGTGTATTTTTCAATAATTACTCCCCTTAATCAAGGAGTTAGTTACAATGGATAAAGTGTCATGATTTTTGACAATTAATAGTTTTCTCTTTTTTGCTTTATAAGATAAAAAAAAAACATGATCTGCCTTTCTGTCCATCTAAAATACAATTTGTATTTTGGTCACATTCTTTGTTTTGCATTTGTTATAATTTTCTATTATTGAATTTGATGCTAAATATTAAATTCAATAATTCTTTTACAACATTTTTTTTAAGAACATATAGAACCAGATCAAAAGGTTTTTTTTGGAGGTTTTTCAAGTATTGATTTGTTTTTTTTGGAGGACTGGAAGTTTTCAAGCATTAATTTGTTTTTCGGAGAACTGAAAGTTTTTCAAGCATTGATTTGTTTTTCCGAGGACTTTTCAGCCTCCAATCAGATTGAAAATCATAATTGAACGATTGGATGTCGTTTCCAATGTTTGTTAATTCAGGTGCGGCCTTTTCTTTTTTATTTGTTTTACATTTGTTTTAATTTTTTTATACTGAATTTGGTGCTAGATGTTAAATCTGACAGCCTTAAATCTGGGCGTTTAATCTTTAAATTATTTAACAATTATATCTGAAAGTTAGTTAAATTATGGAATGTAAGTAACTTTTGATTGTTTTATATAAACGAAGTCTGTTACATTTAAACGGACTTTTAATGCAATTTATTGTTAAAAATAAGGTTACATGTTATAAATGTAACTGAATTTTATTCCGAACTCTAATTTTATACTGTGATTTGTGTTTCATTTATACATTTATTGAAAAAAAAATTGCATCCATCACAAATACTTTGTTTGATTATTGGAATCGAAAAATTACAAATTAACAACAATGTTTTAAAAAAATGTTGATTATTCCTTATCGCCATCGTTTTCTGGTTGAATGAGAGGCCATAAAAAAAAATTTGGTCTTTGGTGTTTTTGATGAAATTGGTTTTTTGAATGATTTCGTTTTTTAGTTTTTTTTTAAGAAACCCCAGGCCCCGTTTTGGTAACGGGTTAAACTCGGATAAGGGTGGTATAAGGGTTGTATAAGATTGGATAGGAAAAATGTATAACTTGGTATTACTAAGCCAGTTTAAACGAGTATAAGAGAGTATAACAATTCTAAGTAACCCCTAGGATAAGCTATACTCAGTTTATCTATTCCCATGGATCCACATGTCAAATCAACTTTTTACACCTTATCACATCAAATTACCTATCAACACCTCTTATATATCAAAGAGTCCATATGTCAAATCAACATTTTTATGCTTTATTTATATTTTATTCTTTATCAACCAAACAACTCAACCTTTATTTTTACGTTTTCTAATGAGAATAATAAAAAATACAATCAAACATAAAATCTCTTATTCATGTAGAATTGTTATCTATATTGTTATAGCTATCTATCAAGAATATTTCAATTCCTCAATCTAAACGGGGGGCAGGGGATTTGAATTTCAGTTCTGTTTTCATAAATGTAATTAATAGTTTCTTTTTTTTTATTTGTTTTGAAAAAAATAGGTTTTTTGAAATGTATTAATATGTTGATATATTTTTTTGAAAAAGGTGGAGATGGATTTAATGAGAGAGAAAATCGTGAGTTTTTAATGAGGGTAATATTGTATTTTGCCTTCTTAATTTTTTAAAAAAGTCAAGCATGCAATCAATGAGATAGTGACACTTCATGGGACTTGTAAATGGGGCCTAAATAGTGGGGCATTTGTAGCAGAACTCTTTATTTTATTATGTTGGGGGATAACATGTCCTGGTGGCTTTATAATTAAGTTTGGGTATCTATCTCAATAGTATTAATTATGAAGAAAAACATTGTATCTTGATTTTTAATTCAAGTAGTAGATCATCATCTAAATTTGAAATAACTAATGAAATATTGATATAATATTAGGTTTCGTTAATTAACAGTTATCACCTTTCTAAAATGATAAAGTATTATGTTTTTGTTCTATATATATTCTGTATCTTTACCCATTTGAATTTTTCTGTACCAGAAGATTTCAAATGTTTACATAATTTTAATCCATTAAGAAAAAATAATCTTGTTAAAATATATTTATTAAAAATAAATAACTAAAAGATTAATCTTTAAAGCAGGGGTGCCCCATTATGAAAATAAACCAATGTTTGAAAGGATAAATTGTTGTATGTGATATAAAAATCACTAAACAATACACAAATTCTTTCAAATTAACATGATAAATGCATGATGATCCAAATAGGACTATGAAAAGGAATATTGTATGCATCAAATAATAATTTGTAACAATAAAATAAAACATAAAGTTAGAGATGCCTCATTGAATAAGGCCCCTTTAGGTATATGGTTAAATGACTTCTAACAGAGAAATATGATCACTTGGGTTTTCTTTCTTCAGGGTGTGAGCAATGGCAAAATCACAGTGAAAAGACTTAATCTTCTTAAATGTTCGGATCGATAAATTGAAATGGAGAAGATGATACGAGTATCAAAGATGATGGAAATGTGTCGGCAACACTTTTTTTTTTTTGAAAAAGATAGGTCAATTGTTATTACAAAGAGGAGTGTTACAATATTGGTCCGAATGCGGGGAGGAGAGATGAGGAAGCGTGAAAGTAGAGAGATACATGTATAACCGATGAAGAAATATAAATTTATTTTTCTCAAGTACATGGTTAAATGATTTCTACTACATAGAAATATGACCGTTTGAGTTTTCTTTCTCCACGGTGTCGAGCAATGGAAAAAATCATGGTGAAATGATTTTATCTTTTTTAATGTTCAAATCAATGAATTGAAATGGAGAAGATGACACTATCAAAGAAGATGATGAAATGTGTCGGCAACACTGTTGAAGAAATGTAAAATTATTTTTCCATGAACACAGGAGGATATATTTTTTAGGAATGGGACTAACAGTGGTCTCTCATAAATGAGTGAAGTTTTTTTTTCCTGGTCGTTAAAATGAGTGAGAAGAATTTTTTTTTCCTAGTCGTTAATCTTCTGTTGTGACGTTAATACGGTCTCTTTTATGCACACTGTCCTTTTATAACACAGAGACTCAACATATATTAAATTCTAAAATTGCATATTGTTAAATATCGCAGAAAACATAGTGTAATATGTAACGTAATAACACATAAATGGTCACATAAAATAGTGGGGTGGTTTATAACTCACGCAATAACAATGGATGATTAAAAGAATATCAATGTATTTTTGGTCACAACTCACACAAAACAGTGTTGTTTTTGTGTTTTGGGTTATCTCTTGCTCCGGAGTGTTTGATCGCAAACCTCTTGTCATCCCTTCCCCCGCTCTTTCCTCTGTGTATAATTTTATTTTGGACCAATATAACTTCATTTATCTTCAATTATAAAATGGTCTAAAAAAATGTATTTTTGGTCAGCTATGGCTCTGTGTCCAAAAGCCTACAAATAAAATTAAAGGGAAAAGAGAAGAGAACACTTAATACCATACAAACGTTATGGGTAAAGAGTATTCATGGTCACGAAACACTGAAATCCCAATAAATTAAAAGTGTATACAAGATGGACTATTTATAGGCCTAAAGAGTATTCAAGTCGGATCCTTGAGGACTAGTTTGGCAATGGGTTAAGTTTTGAAGATCATAAATTGTTTTAATTTTAGAAGATAAAAAATCTATTAATTTTTTCTGTCTTTACATTTCTCAAAATTGAAACAAAAAATGAGTATAAATGTTATTCCAAGGAATAAAAAATCTCCATTTTCATTTCAATATCTGAATAATTATTTGCATTTTATCCTGATTATTTTTATATCAAACGAGATAAGTTGTCATGCCCCTCATTTACCCCCACAATTACCTATTATCCCACTATTAATCTCCTCATCAAAATAGAGAAATGAGAAAATCAAGTTGTTATGATTCAAATAACAACAATCTTTTTCCGTGGGATTGGGGCAAACAGGCGGAGGTAGCCTTCCCAGCTCGACCGTAAGGTTAGCCACGAGGGGGTCCCTCCGATATAAAAAAAAAAAACCAACAAAATAGAAAATGACCCTACCCCCTTTGAAACCCTACCCCTTTGCCTCCGGCAATGCCGGACACTCCACCCTCGGTGGGAGGTCCTGATTCGCCGTTCCTACCGGATGACCATCCTCCCCTTCTTCCAACATCCATCATCTCTAGTCCTTCCTCTCCCAATCCCTCCCATCCCATTTCTCTGCAACCCCTTCACCCATCCTCTTCTCCAGCCTATCCTTCCACCTCGCTTCCCCTTGCCCTTGCTAAGTCGAGTGTGATCTTGACTCACTTTTCCTCGAAAGCATCTTGCTCAGTATCCCTAAAAGATGATGTAGTGGTATCTTCTCCCTCTCAAACCCTTGCATTTGATGGATCTGCTTCTCCCTCCTTTGCAGTAGCCACCTCTGAACACATTCCTTCTTCTCCTAAGTAGTCTTATCTCCTAACCATCTACTCCTTCTCTGTAGGAGAAGTCTTTAGAAAGGCCACCTCTAGCCTCCGCTGCGGGATCGATGGCAAATGAGCCCTTCGCATTACCAACCAAAGGTGTTCTACCAACCCCTTGGCATCTTATCATGTTGGGCAACCGTCCAATTTGGAAAAACCTGTGGTCCCTGTAGTTCTTAGACCAAGATGGAACAAAATCATTGTACCCCCTCTGGAGACGAATATTGAATTGAAGCCTGTGGGCAAGTCTATTCTCTTCCTCGTCATCAACCAAGCATCAAACTAGGATGGAATTCTACTCTATGGAATTAGACTGTTCTCAAGAATTCACCATTCTTGAGGAAGAAGAGGTGTTTGAAGCAGAGAGAGCATGGGGATATAGTCTGATATGTCTAGGGAAAAACTCCAGTTTTTATACCTTTCTTGCAATTCATAAAAAAATTGTGGAAGCCAAAAGGTGAACTCACACTTTCTCTTTAGGGGAATGGATTTTTTATGGTCAAATTCTCGCTGGAGGTAGATCTCATCTATGTTCTTGAGAGAGGGCCATGGTCAATGGACAATTGTCCTTTTGTAATCCAGAAATGGAATAGAAACACCAGAATGGAGTGTCAAAGACATAATTGTATCATATATTGGGTCAAATTTTCTAACCTTCCCTTACACTTCCGGTCTCAGACTTGTATTAGAAAGATTGCAAGCTTGATAGGCACCCCATTGTATATGGACACTCCCACTGCTGCTAGATCTCAAACTCCTTTTGCCAGAGTTTGTGTTGAAAGTGAAGCGGGGGAGGACCTTCCTAATGAAGTTTTCGTTCAAATCCGTAACGTAGACAAAGAAGCAATTAAGGTGATGTATGATTGGAAGCCTGAGGTTTGTAAGCATTGCAACACTTTCGGGCATGAAGAAAACCTTTGCTGTAAAAAGCCTCATCTCATTGTCAAAGAGGGACCTGCTAATGCAGGAGCTACTCCTGCAGAACTTCCATTCACAGAGAGGTTCATTCCAAACAGAGTTCAAACAATAAATCAAGAGATACACCGGAAAAGGCACTGGTTTCTACTCCGGGTCTCACTATGATTGAGGAGCTACCTGAAGACAATCAAACTAATGTGATAGAACTTTCAATCGACTCTTCTATACCTCCAAAGAAGGTTTGATATCCTCATATCATAATGTTGTAATGAACGCAAGGTACCTTTGAATTCTCAGATTGGGGGGATGGGGAGGCTGCTGTGTAAGCTCTGAAAGGAACTCTTGAGTCTGCTTCCACTCTTTCAAAAGAGGATGTTGCAGATAAACTAAAAGTCAATACAAATGACCCTGTATTACAAGTTGTTCTTCATCCTCAACATTTTCTTCCACTTATTATTGCCAAGGTTAAAAGAAATAAATTTGCTCAGTCACACAAATAGTCTGAAAACACAAAAGTTTCTCACACCAAGGGAGTAAGAAAAAGTAAGAAAAAATGAAGACCTCTCTGGAGCGGTCCAAAGCTACTAGCTAGGACCCTTACACTCTCCAATTTTTTTTATGGACTGTGTTTTTTGGAACATTTGGGGTTTGAATAGAAAATAAAAGCAATTGGATGTAATTATTTTATGTTGAAGCATGCCACACCAATCATTTCTCTTGTAGAGATGAAAGTGGATGCAACTAATGCCTCTAAAATTTGCAGGGAAATCCTTCCTCAGTATCAATTTCATAATCCCATTCCATATAGTCGAATATGGTTATTTTAGAATTTCTCTGTGGTTGATGTTAAATTCATTGCTTCTTGGTATGTACACTGCAAAATTAGCCTTCCATCTCAAGAGCAGCTGGCATTTTATATCACGGCGGTCTATGCATCTAATGCTTCTAGGAACGGCAGATGCTCTCGAATGATCTCACATCCATTGTTGGAACTGTTAATTCACCGAAATGGATTGTTGGAGGTGATTTCAATGAAGTCCACTTCTCATATGAAAAACTGGGTGGCTGTCCTCCTCACCCAAGAAGAACAAACCGATTCAATAATTGTGTTTCCTCATGTCTTCTTCAAGATCTTAGAGCCACCAGGAGTTATTTTTCATGGTGTAACAAACAGGAATTGTGAATTGCTTGCAAGTTGGATCG
Source organism: Acorus gramineus (assembly GCA_030737835.1). Lineage (NCBI taxonomy): Eukaryota > Viridiplantae > Streptophyta > Magnoliopsida > Acorales > Acoraceae > Acorus > Acorus gramineus. The sequence continues at coordinate 3,675,771 of CM060856.1, read as the reverse complement.
TGTACTAGTTAAATCTCAATGGATGTTGGAGCACATTGATAGCTTCTATCACTTGCTTCCCCAAGGTCTCTTTGATCATTGAGCTTTAAAGTCTCAGTCTGTCTAGAATTTTCCTTTCGTCCTCGATTGTTTAAATACTTACAAGCCTGAGAATCTCACCCACAATTTGCACAGCTCATTGAATCAGCTTGGGCTCATGGTTTTATAGGTTCTTCGATGTTTATTTTTGTCAAAGAACTCTAGCATTTAAAAGGAGTGTTAAGGTTTGGAACAGAGAGACATTCGGCAATATTCAAGGCCAGTTGAGGCACTCCTATTCTTAGATTGAGTGTGTGCAGTTGGCTACATTGAGTGACCTGGAGTTCATACAACTCAAATGCAAGGCCAAGAAAGATTACCTAGAGGTTCTCAGAAGGGAGGAGAGTTTACTCAGACAAACCTGGCATACAGAAGGGGATAGGAACTTCAAATTCTTTTACTCTTCCATAAAAGCCAGAGCAACCTTCAATACTACTCACAAAGTGAAACTAGATGACGACTCCTTCTCCACGGATCCAAAATTAATTAAGCAGCATGTGCTGGACTATTTCCATTCTCTTCTCAATCGAGAGAATTTTGCCTGGGTTCCACCAATCAACTCTGTGGTGGAGGTCAATGATGATGAAAGTAATCTCTTATGTGACCTTATTTCAGATGCTGAGATAAAATTGGCCCTCTTCTCCTCCAAGCCCCTAAGCAACCCTGGCACGGATGGTTTTCCTGCTAGTTTCTTTTAGGTCTTTTGGAATGTGGTTAAAGAGGACTATATAGCTGTTGTTCGATCTTTCTTCGTGAAGGCATATCTTCTTTGACAGCTCAACCACTCCATCTCACTAATCCCAAAATCCAAGCACACTGACTCCTTTGACAACTTCAAGCCAATATCACTCTGCAACTCCATATGCAAAACCATCACCAAAATCATTGCAACAAGTCTCCCAGTGGTACTTCTAAGGCTAATCCTCCCTAATAATTCCGCTTTTCTGAAAGGGAAAGTATTGTTCATAGTACCATGTTAGCACATGAGCTTGTAAGTTACCTATCCCTCCCTTCCTCCAATGGTCGGACTTGCATAAAAGTGGACTTGCAAAAATCCTTTGACATCGTGAGGTGGGATTTTCTACAAGCATGATTGAGGAGTCTAAACTTTCTAGAAAACTAGAGCAATATGATCCTACAATGTCTGTCAACAGCCTCTTATTCTATATTTGTCAATGGTAGTCCAGTTGGGTTCTTCTCTTCCATGTGTGGGCTAAGACAAGGGGACCCCCTATTCCCCCTCCTCTTTGTTATTGTAATATGTGCATTATCTCAGTCTATTGAGGGAGAGGTTGCAGACAAGAAGGTTGGGAGATTCATAAATTCCTCTCACAAAATCTCTCATTTAATCTTTGCAGATGATCTTATAATTTACACAGACAGTTCTCAAGCCTTGGCCAAGGAACTTAAGTATATCTTTGAGGAATTCTCCAAAGGTTTGAGGCTTTATCTCAATTCTGAGAAAAACCAGCTTTTTTGTTATGTGAATCAAAGCTTCCTTGTCATTATGCTTGGGCATTCCTTTGTGCAATCTCCCTGTTAAACATCTGAGGCTTCCATTACCGTTGGGGTATCTCTCGAACTCTTCTTGTGCCTTTTTGATTGACAAAATGAGGAGTAGATCGCATTCATGCTATGGTCTACTTATTTTCAAATCAGGTTGTCTGGAACTCATTAAAACATTGCTTCTAAGCCTCAGCTTTTATTGGATTGCTGGGTTTTCTTTACCCCCAAAAAATCAAAACTCTAGAGCAAATCTGTAGAAGATTTCTTTGGGCTGGAGGGGAAAGTAAGGTGAAACTAAATGTAGTCAGTTGGGAAAAGATATGTCTGCCAAAGGAGGAAGGTGGACTTGGAATAAAGCGAATTGGTGATTGGAATATAGCAGCCATGGGCACTAGGCTATTGGAGATATCCATAAACAACATGTCACTATGGGTTACTTGGGGTAAGGCTAGATACTGCAAGAACATATCAGTTTGGAGCATTGAAGTCATCAATCTTTATCTTCCCTTTGGTGAAAGATCTTGGACTCCACCACTTGGCTAAGAGACAACACCAAATTCTTCATCATTCATGTTAATTCCATTAATCTTTGGGATGACCCATAGATCGATGCATTTGGCTAAAGCATTATTTCAACAACCAATCTCTTCTACATTGGGGTCCCCCTCGAAATGCCTCAATAGCGAGTTTTATTGTTGATGGGAAGTGGTGTAAACCGATCAGGTGGCCACTGGAATTTGATCATGTTTTGGATATTATTGAACAGTTAGAAATTGGAGGATATGGCCTAGATATTCTTGTGTGGATAGGAAGCAAAATAGGTCGAGTCTCTTGTGCATATGCTTGGAACAAGGTAAGGCTCTCACAACCCACTCCTGACTGGACAAAATGTATTTGGAACCCCATTCAACCCCGCAGACAGAGTTTACCATGTAGGCAGGTGGTTATACATAAGCTCCCAACATGGGATCATCTGTGGAAATGGGGGACGATCAGTTCTAGTTCATGCATTATCTATAATTCCAATGAGGAGTCTTCCAATCATCTTTTCTTGCAATGTCTTTTATCAGTTAATGTATGGGAGGCTATGCTCAAGTACCTACGTATCAGAAGGGAGAGGGACTCTGAATTGGGTGTCTTCTTTATTTGGTTCATCAAGAATGCATCTTCTGTAGATGAAAGAAAGCTCCTTCAATTCATCATGTCCTTAACAATTTGGACTCTTTGGAAAGCTTGAAAATGAATTAATCTTCAACCAGAAAATCCCTATTAGTACAACGCTAATTAGGCATATTCTCTTAAGTACTAAAACTAGATTTGCTAGTACTTCCATAGAGGACAATGGATTTGATGTGGTCCTCACACTTCAAAAATTGTTCGGAGTCATCTCGGTGAAGAAACCCTCCTCCTCCATTCAGGTGATTTGGTCTTCTTTTCCAGCTAGGTTGAGGATGTGCAAAGGACAAGTGTTCAAAGTATGGGCTAAATCAGATTCTATCATGGCAGTGGCCTGAGCTCAAGGGAAGGGAGACATTCCTTGGAATGCTCTTCGATTGTGATATACGCAAAATCCTTTTTCTAGTGTCTCAGTTGAAGGAATGGAGAATCTCCCATATTTTGCAAGAAGGAAATAGAGTTGTGGACGCGCTAGCTGCTTGGCAATCTGCGATCGGAATTACACATTTCAAGCCGGATCAGTTAAACAATGAACTCCTCTCTATCTTATCCGAAGACAAAGTTCGTACTTCGATCCCCAAATAAGAATCACCGCATGAGTTGAAGGCAAAAAACTTTCTTTCTCCCTCTTCTCAGCCTTGTAATACATCAGTAACCCCATTTTGTATGAGTTGATGTACATTTTGTAAAGTTATAGATGAATGAATGAAAAAAAAAGATTATTTATCAAGCAAAAAATTAAAACTATAAATAAAAAAATAACAACAAAATCTGCATCATGGATGTGCAGGAACGCCCCAAACCCTTGGACGTTATTTGAGGATGTCCAAGGCCTTTCACTATAAGTACTAGACAGACTCCACTTCAATAACAGAATGAACAACAAAATGATAAGGAAAAAGATACACGTAGCCCCATTGCAGTCCATTCTTTTTTTTTTTAAATCATACATTCACCTTTTGAAGTGCATGCTGTTAAATGAAATGAAATATATACTGAAATATATTAGTGTATTTTTTTCATTGTAAAAAAAAAAAATTGGATCATATACTATGATAGAACCCATATACTATGATAGTGTAGTATATACTACGTTATCATAGCGTATGGGGCTGCAAAACGCACTGCAAAAAAGACTGCGTGTATCAACGCTCAAATGATAATTGTAGGGCCCAAAAATGAGGCCCACTAACTATGCTCCACGTACTGGCGGCCCACGACCCGATTAGTAAGAGCCCACGACCTGGATCACCCATCGTTCGTGGATCCGACCCGTTAGCCCATCAATCCCCAATAACCGAACGACAATCCAAGTCAGTAAACCCATAACCTTATTTTAAAATCAGGGATGATCAATTGGCGATTAAATAAAATCTAGTAGATATGTTAAATCTAGAGCTATCTTGATATTGACCCTCTAAGCTCATAATAATATATCCAGGATTTGGGATTAATCACCAACAGATTCACAAAATCCCAACACTTTATGTGTATTTATCAAGGGATAATAACAGCAGATCCCCCATTTAAGGTAAAATTCATTCCTAGAATCATAGATTCGATCCCATCCATCCGATGGGAGAGTGATCTTCATATGATTCTAGGGTTTTATTGAAACACTATAAATAGGGAACCAGTTCTCCCTATGAAGGTATGTTGAAATTTTGTTGACCACAACCCTATTTTGTGCATTTTACTGACTTGAGCGTCGGAGAGTCTTTTGCAGGTCACCCCTAACCCTGTGTCCGACGACGTTCGAGGAGGAGAAGCGTCGGTGATCACAAGGAAGCCGTCAGGAGGAGCAGAGCGGCCGGATCTTGATGACCCGAACCCCGATTAGTTAAATTTTGTCCCTCCAATAATGTTTTGAAGGACCATAGATTCATTGGGTGAATATTTAGATCATGTGCCTCCATTAGAGTAAGAATTAAGATTTTAATGAAATCGAAGTGTGTGTCACTGTCACATGATAAATATTTAAAAATAAATCTAGGTTAAAAAAAGAAAGGAGAGCACTCAAAACATCACCCTATCATCACGATTCGCAAAAGTGGAACTCCCACATATCTTGAACCCGAATATTGTGGGAATTTTGATCTTTTGTACACCTAAATCATTTCATGTTAGGAGTAAGAGAGATTATTACTATTTTCAAAAGAGCATTCCTACTTGAGGGTGTTGGTGAGAATAGAAATTGATAGTAAAATAAAATCTCTTTGTTTCAATTTCTCTGTCATTGTTGTACAGGTGATAAAATTTAATACTAATTTTATAACTCTGCTGCGTCAAGCCGTCAACAGATTACAATTTGATAACTCTGCTCTGCATTAATAAAGACAGAGATTTAATTAATTAAACAGGCCTATATTGTAGTTTATTGAAAGGATAGGGGATGCCGTTTGACTTCTATTCCAAAGAACTGATGCATGCCGTCCCTGATGTAAATGACGTAGATGTATATCTATCCAACTTCGGACATCATTATACTTTCAATCCTTTTCAAATTGCATTTATTTCTGTCCCAAAGTTTATATCCACTTTGGATACTTCCTGCGTCCATTTCGTCGATTTAAAGCTTTCAGAAGGAGCGGTACCAGACAAACCATGCTTTTTTAAGGGAAATTTTAAAATAACCCTTAAAAAAAAGAATTTTATTTTTGACCCCAAAATCAGTTTATTTATAAAACCTGTCTTGGAACTGTTTTGACCTGTCAGCACCACCTATTACTACGGTGGAGACGTTAGTAATCACGTCTCTGCCGTTTCAACCCGCGTGCATTGATGGGGGGGGGGGGGGGGGGTGATTTTTTTTTTTTAATAAAACTATTTACACTTTTAATTCAATAAGTTGTTTGTCGAGATGTAATAAATAGATCACATTGGGTTTGGAAAAAATTAATAAAATGATTTAATATGTAAACAAACATGAAAAAATAAGCAGATGATCTATTCCCAAATACAATAATACTCATCATAATTTTTTTTCTCTTTCAAAATAATATTTGATTAGAGATAATTTAGATAATATTTAAAATTTTATTTTATAAAACTATCATTTATTAAAAAAATTACATGCAAATGTATATATAAATGGTTGCTTGCAAAACTAAATTTGAAATATTATTGTTTCATCTTGTTTTTTTGTTTTTATATAAACGGTTAATTTATAAAATTAAATTTTATAAATTGTTATTTCCTCTTGTTGATTTTTTTTATAAATGGTTATTTTATAAAATTAAATTTTAAATATTATATGAATATTAAATGTTAATTTTATTTGAATTTAAAATTGTAAACTTAATTTTAAATCAAAATTAGGCCTTATCTTTCCTAAATTATATCTAACCAAATATTACTTTAAAAAATAATTAAATTTTATAAATGATTGATTACTATTACTTTCCTTATCTTTGATTAATTTTGTAAAAATTAAATTTAAAAGAAAAAAAATTAATCACTCCTCTCCCCTGTGTGCATGCGCGTACCTTGTTCTGCACGCGCGGGGGATTATGATTTCACGTCTCCCCCTATGGGAGAGACATGCATAACCCCGCGCGCGTGCCCCGTAAGTCAGCGTGCGCACGTGTCCCATGACAATAAGTAAACCGGTCAGCGCTTCGTGTTGACGCGCTGAACTGGGTCAAACCAATATAGGATCAGTTTTGCAAATAAACTGGTCCTCGGTTAAAAGTGACATTTTTTTTTTCAGAGGGTTATTTTAAAAAATTTCCCCTTTTTTTTATACCAAGTTTCATTTTTAATCCTATTTTAAAGCCTAACAAACGTATACATCTTGGTATAGATGTGTTGCAAGATACCTATATTCATATTGTGTATTTTTCATATGAAGTTATATACTGGTGGTCAAAGATCTTCTGTTTATGTTTGTTTTTGTTTGATAAATCAGATTATTCTAAAATATTAATAAAATAAATAAAGTCATTTGTAACGAATGAACCCTAATCAAGCTGCTAGATAAATCGAAGCAAACCAACTCCTCGGCCAGACGTAATTCAATGGGCATTGTGGTATTGTGTGTCAGTTAATTCAGTCCGCAGTGATACGTGTTTTTACTATTTATTTTCAACATTGTGTACAGCTCAACATGAAACTTTGTGTACAAACATTGAATCAGCATACATTGGAAGTTTGGCCATCTCTGCACAATCTCCACAAAAATCGGCATGCAATATAAAATATATATATGGCCATAAATATCCAGCAAGAAAAATAAAAAAAAATATACATAGCATTTACTTGAACATTAAACATTTCATTCATCACGACCAGTAATTATATCCTTATCTCCAAAACATACACCAGTGTATTCTCATATACTAGGAGAGGCCTTGTGGCCCATGCATTCAACGGTCTCCCTTGACTTACAAACCCTATTTTAATATATATAAAAGAAGCAGTTCACATGTACTTAAAAACTGTTCTCACCCACCTAGTCATCATTCAGAGGGTACCTTCCAATGCAGTCAAACCACGGACCCTTCTTGGCCTCGTCCAGCGACGAGTCTCTTAAGCTCTCCCAAACAACCGAGTTACATTTGGGTCCGCTCCCCATCGCGAGCTGGCAAACCTTGTCACCTTCCTTCACCTTCCTTTTGGCCTCCATGTACGCCATCTGATACCACATCGACGACGACGATTGGTTCCCAAACCGCTGGAACGTCATCAGCGCCGCCTCCATCTCCTCCTTCCTCATCTTTAGACCCTTCCCTATCTCCCTCACCACCGCCATCCCCGACGCCGGCAAGCAGTAGTGCTGTATCGACGATGAGAAGTCCGGCACATATTGATCTCCTTTTTTGAACAACTTCGACACCAGCATGTGAAACCCGTATACGATTTTCTCTCGCAACGGCAGGACCGACAGGCCGAGACCGAATACGTTGTCGCGGAGGGTATCCGCGGCGACTTGCAAGAGCCCCCTCTCAAGAGTGAAGCCTGTGATGCCCTCCGAGTCCTCCTCACGTATCGCGGAGCGGTAGGCCTTGTCATCGAAGGCTCTCTGGGTCCTCAAAAGCTTGACAAGCCTGTACTTGGACGAGCTCTTCTCCTCTCTTTTGTTGGTGAGCATGACTGCCGAGCAACCCATGCGGAAGAGGCAGTTGAGGAGCAGCTTCCGCTTGTCCTTCCCCGCGTACCATCCCGTCGACAGTATTTCGGTGCTGACGATGACGGCGTAAGAGTTCTCTCGTTTCCTCAATAGGGTGCGCGCGACGTCGATGCCGATAGTGCCTGCGCTGCAGCCCATGCCGGAGAGGTTGAAGGACTTGATGTCGTCCCTCATCGCGTAGCGGTTGACGATGATGGATGAGAGAGAAGGGGAAGGGCAGAAGCCACTGCAGTTGACGATGAGGACGTCGACGTCGCGAGGGGTGACACGGGTCTTTGAGAAGAGGTCGTCGATGACGGGGAAGAAGAGGGAGTGAGCCTCTCCGATGGAGTCTCGGAGGCCCGTCTTCGGTGGGAAGTAGTGGAGTGGTGTGGGGAGGTACGTCTCCTCTCCTTGGCCGGATAACGTGATGATTTTGGACATGAATTCAAGGCTATCTTTGTCGAAGTAGTTGAGGAGGGTGGCATGTTCAAGGAAGGCCGATGTGGGAATCCTGTGGTGTCTGGGAGGCCTCAAGCAAGAGAAGTCAAGAAGATATACTGGGAGAGGCCTTGAAAGGTAGTGTTGGATAGCTAGATATATGAGAATGCAAAGCACGGGGAGGAGTTGAAACACGGGTTGCCATCTCTTTATAGTTATGTAGGCTTCTGCGGCGATGAGGAGGAGGAGAAAGAAGGGGAGCTTGAAGAGATGGAGGAGGGATTTCCAGGGCTGGTCAACCAAAGGTTTAGAATTGCATTCCATTAGAGAGATTGAGAGAGAGAGAGAGTGTGTAAAGACAAGGTGGACTTTGGAAGCTGAAGATTAGGTTGGTTTATATAAGGGTGCCACCCACGCATTAAAGTTATTCGTGCATATTTAATTTTTTTTTTATAATGTTTTTGGCATTTTTGTACTCTATTGTCATCCAATCAATGTTTGATGAGTCTTTAATAAATGATTAACACGTATTTAAAATCTCACACTTAGACATGTGAGGGGATGCAAGTGCTAGATCTCCATTAAATTCCAAAAATCCCCATCCAAGCCCCTGACACAGTTTGAAAACTATTTTTACATGTGGTCCCGTTTTCAATCTCTTGTATCATATTAGCCTTGTGCACTCACCTTAACAAAATATATATATTGTATATACATTGTTAAAAAAAGAAAAGAATCGATATAACTCCTTTTAATATTAGTTAAATCAGTTTTAATCTCTTTAAAATCCTTTTATATATATATATATATATATATATATATATATATATATATATATATTCTATCAAATTTAGTGGTTTTAGTCCCCCGAGTTAAAAGTCCATAAAAAAATGAAAGAATATTCTAGGAATATTTAGTTCAATTAACATAATCTTTGAAAATTATATTTGAATAAGTATCTAAAAAAATATAAAAATAAAATAGGTCCTTCGTATGACCAAAATACCGTTGGGACACTGAAATTTTGAAGCTTACGAAAGAGACAATAAGAGAAATGAAGGGAAAAATATTTTGATAATCTAACATGTCTAGTTAACTAGGATTAACTATAAATCTAGTTAGTAGGGGTGACAGCAGTGATTAAAACAATAAATTTTTAGGAAGACAAGGACTTACAGTGATTTAAAGATTTTATAGGGATTAAAAACAATATAGCTAAGGTTACAAGAAGTTATATCAAATTTTCCCTAAAATAAATTTAGGTTAATCATGTGTGAGTAAGTATTAAAAAATAATGTCTAGTAAAATAAAATTTCTCCTGGGGATTGATATGTGTAATGTCATGGCTTTTGTCAGGTGGTCTTATAAACGCCCCGTTAGTGCTACAATACAGGAAAACAGGCTTTACGCATGTAAACAGTAATTAAAAGGGGTTGCAATGTCACGAGAAAATGTCTGAGTGTTGTCTGTTTCGATCATTTACTGTTTAATTTTCTCGCTCTCACGGTTGACAAATTTTTATTGAAAATGTGATGGACAGCCATTTCTTTTATAGCAGTTGGTTGTCCGATTAGACGTTTACTTCACAAGTAATCTCATGTAACGTAACTGTCAAACAACATATGTTGCAAATTTTTCTTTTTTTTGTAAAGTTTGATCCGACCATATGCAGTATATAACTTTTAATTTTAAAGATTAGATGATGTATATTATGTTTTTTTAAATAAAACAGTTGCTAATTAACGACATGTGATGAGATTGTGTCTAACATTTTTCAATATATTTTGAGACATTATAATGAACTTTGATAGGATTATGCTCACAAGATGGATTTATCTTCATTCATATATAATAGTGGCAGGTTACAATGTGATCATGCTCCCATTGTTATTAGATTCAATGAAATATATATACATACACACACACAAATTATATATTCAAATCAATTAAATGTGTACTGTTTTATTTAAAAAAATCATACCTTTTACCACCTAATATTTTAAAAGGAATTAATTAAGGAGTTCAAATTTAGCTCTTCAATATTACCACAATTAAGGAATGGCTCATATCCGTATATTCACCATATACTTTTTTTTTTTTATGTAATTCTTAACCATATTGTAGGAGTCAACTTTTTTTATGTGTGTGTGTATTTTATTTAAGGACGGATATGCATACACTATAATGAATGAAACACACACACACACAGATGAATTTATATCTCACTTTAATAAAAAATAAAAAAAATCAAATGTATCATTGAATGAAATATATACGTCGTTAGTAAAATGAGATTAAATGTAATGCTTGATATAAGAATTACATGCATCAGGATCCTTTTATGAGGATTCATCCAGGGTGATTTCTGTGTGCGAGTCAAACTACACAACATACATAACTTGCTCAAACGAGCATGCATGCTTGGTCTATGCGTGCGGTTGTCATATTTTTTACTATAATTATAGGCATTTCTATTTCACTAACAAGCATGAACATAGAAAATATCCGAAGAGGGATCATAGGAATAGATGCAAAATCACAAACTTATAAACTATGAGAGATATTGCTGATTATAGATCAATTCATTCGCTATATTTGTTAGTTTTTGGGAGAGTAAACATTTATTTTTGAGCGATGTTACACTTTCAGCCATTTAAACAGTCTAAAATGCAGTGTTATATACAACTAGGGTTATAACTAGGGCATGTTAGATCGGGTTAAGGTGATGTCCAAACCCAACCCACATTCAAAAGGGTCCAATCTTTACCCGAATCCAACTTGACCTTCAACCAGAAGTACCCAACCTGACCGTCAACCCGTGGGTTTGGGTTGAATTTGGAGATTCAAACCGAGCTTGGGTTGGGTTCGGGTTAATTCGGGTTACACACTCAAAACGATTCCACAATGTAAAGACGATGATATTATGGAAACCCAAAAATTCTCAATCATAAATAAATTAGAAAAAAATAGGAAAAAAATCTTCATTTTATTTTGGTTTGCATTTAGAAAATAGAGATTTCTAAATGAACCCATTTGAATTTTTTTTAATGAACATTCACTAGAACCAATAATAAACGAGGTTTTTATTTTCTAAATGTCTCTTTTTTTTATCATCCACATCAATTGTCAAAGACCTTATTGTTGGAAAATGAATTTACAAAAGCTATCGACAAAACCTAAGATTTAACATAAGAATGGAACACCATCACATGAAGAACACAAGATATATGTGGTTGGCTTAGACCTACATCCACAGGACAACTACTATAATAGTTGAGAAAAAAAAAAAAAAATTAAGAGACTCACCAATTCTCTTATTGAGTTATCATCTCTTAGATCTCTTTCAACCTCACCATTCAATATCTGCATTGTTGACTCATGCCAAGTCTTGCTATGGAACCGTAGATGATATTTATAATACAGATAACTTTCTCCCAAGTAATCTCCTAATTAACAAACAAATATTATTTTCTGATTTTAGGAGATTCACTTTAAATTAATATTAATTAAGATCAAATCTTAATTAATGTACCAATTAGGTCTCCACCATAATGTGGTTTCATAATAGCGGTTCAATGTGATACACCGGATCGAGACATAATCCCAACACTTATATCCTATCACCACCATCAACCAACAACTCTTAACAATAAGAAGTTTGGTGGGGCAGGTGATCAGGGAGGAACTAAGAGCTTCAGACCTAGTATTGATGTGAATGGGTGCCCAACAAAATCACCACTTGATGTCTTCTGTTTCTTTGTCTGTCTTCCATCCTCAACCTTTTGTAGGCGGTCATCACTGTCTCTTTGGCATCTCCTCTTCCCGTGTTAAAAGACGCAGCAACAAAAAGAGAGAGAGAGAAAAATGAAGGGTATTACATAATGTTTACTACTTTTAAAATAAAAATGTATTGTCTGTGTTTTACATTGTAAAAATAATTGAGTACGGGACAGCAACAAAACAAAGAATATGCTCCAAATTGTACCAATGAAAGTGCCTTTGTGAAAAAATAAACCTTTGGATCAACGACTGGCTTAAGCACCAATGACTTGCTTATGCTGGAATTCCAAAGCACATCCATCAATCAGAATTAGCAATTAAGAGATAGATTGAGTTGTGTGTGGCTATGGCGCGTGTTTGGAGTGAGAGAATCGCTATCTTTTTGGGAATTCCAAAGATATATAAAACATCCGGATGTGGACTGAGTATGGTATTGGGATTATTTCTTGATTTGATGTATCACATCGAACACCGGACGACAATGATGCAATCAAATTAAGTAGGCACCTAATTGGTATATATATTAATTAAGATTTGACATTAAGTAATATATTTAAAGTAAATCTTCTTAAATTAAGAAATAATATTTGTTTATTAATTAGGAGATTACTTAGGTAGAAAGTTATTTGTATCTATAAATATTTTTTATGATTTCATGGTAAAACTTGGCATGAGTCAATGTAATAAAGATGCAAGGGTGAGATTGAAAGGGTTTTAAGAGAGGATAACCCCATTAGAGAGTTTTTTAGTCTCTTAATATATATTTGTATCTCAACTATTATAATAGATTATCTGTTTTTGTCCCATGGATGTATATAGGCCTAGGTTGAACCACGTATATCTTGTGTTCTTCGTTTGATAGTATTCTGTTCTTATGATTGATCTGATTTTGTTGATGGCTTCCACATATTTGTTTTCCAACATATGGGGATAATAGGCGCCAAATCTCAGGGAGGCACGTATATACGTGGATTGTTAATCAACTACCACATGATCAATGAGTTCAGAAAAAAAAAAAAAAAAAAAATTAAATGCTTGATGGATGAGATTTTCTGTGGAGGGAACTTTAGAGATTCTGTGTGTGGAGATATAAGAATGCGTCAATTAGATGGTGTAAATTTTTTTAATTTATGCATGTGTGGTATTATATTTCTCACAACAGGGTGTATATATATTTCGTTAACTTTATATGATTTCAATCTGGTAGATAAAAAAAAGTTACACATATTTAATCTGGTATTATATTCCTCACAACAGAGCTTAAACTATCTGAATCCACTATCAATTCATCACAATAACAAAACCCCATCGGTGTGGATGGCCGAAGGCGTCATGGTATGAAGCATCTAGAGGTACGTTCACAGTCCCACGACGGGTAAGAAGAGCAGTGAAAAAAAAAGTAACTGCCAGCAAAATAAATCTTACACACATGAAGGGGCTTCAATTTATCTGATTGTCTCCCCCCAACACCCACCCACCCACACGCACACAGAAAAAAGCAGGAATGAAAGGTTTGTGAGGGAGACGTCTGAGTTAGGGAAGTGAGGACAAAGATGCCAATCCCTGATTTTATGAATACTTAAGGGTTTTTGAAGTTCTGCACAAGTCTCGTCCAATCTCTACCACCAAATAGAAATTCAACACGTGGATGGTTATCATCGTTGGAGAGATGGGGCCACGGATTCACTACCGATCGAGTTCAACATGATCATCTGCTTCTGTGTTTCTTCTCATTCAATGACGTATACTGTTTGATGTTGAAAAGGAGATGCTGGTGAATGTTGATTTCGCATATTTACCGAAGACATGACACCACCGGCACTGAGTGATGCATCCGATCGAGTTGGGTGATCACTGTTTGCGATAAACACGTCCTGTAATGTTCAATGTATAAGCTATTAATTCATCATCATAATGTATGGTTCCACAGTTGGACAAGGAGCGCATCGAGTTGATATATAATTCATGTAGAATAGCCATCCAGTCATCCAGATGAAACGTGTGACCTAGTCGTCGATAAGATTTATACTAGCATGGCTCAAGTCTTGTTAGGGAATTTTTATATTCACACTATAACTCTGGAGACCTCTAACAGAATACAAACATTTTGGTCATTGAAGTTTCTGTAGAATTTTCATGTCAAGTATAGTAGAGGCTAGGTCTTTCTGCTTTGAGTCACTGTACTACACCACGGGCCTGTTTGGATAAGAGTATTGAATGTTTGGATTGAAATTGAGAATCCCAATCCAGTTCAATAAGTTGTTTTGATAAATTTTAAAATGAGGATTGGGATTGAGAGAGTGGGATTGTGAATCGTTGATTAGGAGGATTGGAAATTCCCCTCAAGAGATGATATTTCCCCAATCCCAATCCAGGTGGATTGAAAAAAAAAGATATTTTACTGAGGCTCTTCATCTCCCTTAACACACACACACACACACACATATTCAAGCATTAATTGTGATGCACACGTTCATCAATCCTTTTGATTTACTTTATTTATATAATATATGAATAAGAACCTATTGATTGGATGATATGAGGATCATGTGATTTATCATAACTAATTTGCTATGATATATATATATATATATATATATATATATATATTGGGTATTTTTAAAAATATATATTTTTTATATTGTAATCCATACATTATCAAACACATGATTGAGATTGAGAATCCTAATTCTATTTTCTGAATCATGTTCTTTACCAAACAGGTAGACATGATTTACAACCCCAATTCATCTGGATTTAGAATTTCAAGATTCACAGAATCCCAATCCCACTTGTCAACCAAACAAGCCCTACTAGTGTAGTCGTATTATAGTTTTTTTTTTAACGGATGGCAATAATCTCAGCTCATGAACTAGTGTTTCATCTGCTTGCTTGCATTAATAAATTAAGTACATTCAAGAAATTTTTTTTATTGTTTTTTCATCAAAAATACCAATATGTTTTAATTTCTTGTACTCATCGATCAGCAGTGTGTTTATATGAAATCAATGGTAATAATGTTTAATATCATCAACATGCATGGATCTTTATACATTTTGCCATATGATGGATCACGGATGTGATTTTTACATATTCATTGACGAACACATTGATTAATTAGTTAGTAGCATATCACTTTTAAAAAAAATTAAACGAAAAAATTTTGTTTACTCAAAATTGGTGATCTAAATTTCTACAAGTAAAATAAAAAAGAAAAAAAATACAATCCTTAATACTATATTTTGCTTAATTTCAAATGCCCAATATATGCACATCTAGATCAATTAATATAGAAGGTTTCCATCATCAAAATCCAAATCTTCAACATTCAACAACCTCCCTACACCAAAAAAAAAAAAAAAAAAACATTCCACAACCTCCCAAATTAATGAATGAAAACGCCATGCCAACCAATTGGATAAACTTTGTGGCTTCTAAAACAGTCTATCTATTGCTTTATTTGCCCCAAATTAAATTCTGATAACACCCTTGGCAACCCAATTTTGAATAAGTTCAACAAAGTCAAGGGTGTGATTATGACTGCATGGTGGCCGGCCATTTTCTTTTGACTGAGAACCAGACGTAAACGAACGTCTGAATATGGGTTAGTAACGCGAGAGATGTTATATATTAACAAATAGTTTCAATAGAGACTGTTATATATTATGGAGATTGTAAGCACTACGTAGGGCGCAGGGTTGGACAGGAGTTGAGCTCTAGGGTTTTTATTTTAATTTAGAGTGACCAGGCCATTGTAAAAATCTCTTGTTGATAGTGGATTGATCACTAGTGTGCTCTATAGACGTATGCAAGATTTACCAAACCACGTAATTCTTTGTGTCTTTCTTTTGATTTTTTATTTTATTTTTTTTGATTGATTTTATCTCAAGATCCTAAATCCGTAACAATTAGTAACAGAGCTTTGGTTTTATGAATATAGGGCACATGAGGTGTCTATTTGCGAGATCTATAAATCTATGACACAAGAGGTATCTATTCATGAGATCTATTGATCTAGAGCACAAAGATGTCTATTCACGAGATCTGTAGATATGGAGTACATGAGGAGCCTATTTGTGAGATCTGTAGATTTAGGACACAAGAGGTGTCTATTCGCGTGATTTGAAGATCTAGGACACATGAGGTGTTTATTCGAGTGAGAGCAATAGATTCAGATAAGGAATTATATATCCAAAATCGAGAGATTTGATGGCACAAACTTCGGTTACTGGAAGATGCAAATGGAGGATCATCTGTAATAGAAAGATCTTTATCAACTACTGACAGAGAAACCAGAGATGGGGCAAGCAGTGTAGGATCTGTTAGATTGGAAGGCTCTCGGCCAGTAAGGACGATGCCGTCAAAGCTTATTGCTTTCAATGTTAAAAAAGAAATATCCACGGCTTCTCTCATGGTCAAACTGTCCAAGATGTATGAACAACCTTCTGTAGCAAATAAGGTACGTCTTATTAAGAAGTTATTGAATATGAAGATGACTGAAGATTGCAATTTCAAGGAGCATCTGAACGAATTTAATGAAGTGACGGATGAATTAAATTCATTCGATCTCATTTTCGATGATGAGATCCGTGCTTTATTGATCATCAGACAGTTACCCGAGAGCTAGAACATCACTTTTACCGCGATCAATACCTCTACAGGATAAAAGAAATTGAAGTTCAATAATTTGGTCCATATGATCATGACAGAGGAGACCAAGAGAGAAGCAGATGATGGTTCCAGTTCCGGATCGGCATTGAATGTTCATAGCAGAGACAGAAGTTCAAACTAGGGTATGGGCATGGCAAATCAAAATCAAGAAACGGCAAGTCCAAATCAAGAAACCGAAGAAATTCCAACAATAATCAAAACCAGAATGCGAAGAAGATAACTGAGTGCTCGAATTATGGTAAACTTAGACATTACAGAAATCTGTGTAGGTCTGAGAAGAAAGAAACATACAACAAGAACAAATCTAATGTTCGTTCAGAAGAATCAGATGACGCGTTAATTTGTTCTATGGAGAACAAGTTTGATTCATGGGTGATGGATTCTGATGCATCATTTCACGCTACCTCAAACAAAGATCTTCTTAGAAATTGTGTTCCAAACAGCTTTAGGAAGGTGTACCTTGGTGATGATCAATCCTGCAATTTGGTCGGCAAGGGTAAAGTGTAAATCAAGTTGAATGAATATGTTTGGGAATTGAATGATGTGAGACACATTCCTGACCTAAGAAAAATGATTTCAGTTGGGCAGCTAGCAAAGGAAAGTTATATGACAACCTTCAGTGGTGATAGCTGAAAGGTTTCAAGAGGCTCATTGATCATTGCACGCGGTAAGATGACTGATATTCTTTATGTGACAACCGATGCTTGTGGTTCAATTGCAGTTGCTAATAGGATGAGTGATCTAAATCTATGGCATTAGAGACTTGTTCGCATGAGTCAAAAGAGACTTAAAGTTATGCACTTGATGGGAAGACTGCAAGGATTGCAGTAAGTTGATATCGACTTGTGTGAGAGTTGTATCCTTGAAAAGTAGAAGAAGATCAATTTGAAGAAATGTATAGAACTCCAAAACAAAATATGCTTGAGTAGATTAACATAGATGTCTGAGGACTAGCTATTGTCTCATCCATTAATGGAAAGTCATATTTTGTGACTTTCATTGATGACCATTCCAGGAAGATATGAATTTACTTCTTGAGATAGAAATCAGAGGTGTTTGAGGTGTTCAAGAAGTGGAAGACAATGGTGGAAAATGAAACAAGCTTGAGAATCAAGAGGCTGAGGTTTGATAATGATGATGAGTATGAAAACACCAGTTTTAAGAAGTTCTACATGAAAGTGCAATCAAATTAGAATGAACTGTGCAAAGGACTCCACAACAGAATGGGATGGCATAACAGATGAATAGAACATTGACTGAGAGAGCCAAAAGCATGAGTATACAGTCGGGTCTATCGAAGCTGTTCTGGACAGAACATTTTACTTGATCAATAGAGAACCATCAATACTTTTGGACTACAAGATACTAGAAGAGGTATGGAGCGTCAAAGAAGTAAACATTTCTCATTTGAAAGTTTTATGTTGTGTTTCATATGTACACATTAGTGATAATGCTAGGAGAAACCTTGACTCTAAATTACTAAAATGCACTTTTATTCAATATGGTTGAGATGATTTTAGTTATCGTTTCTGGGGTGACCATAATAAGAATGTTATAAGAAGCAGAGATGTCATATTCCAAGAAAAAGTAATGTACAAGAACAGAAATAAAACACACGCTAGTGATTCCAAGAGTATTGTGTAACGTTTCTGTATTTTTCAACATTATATATATATTTTAAATATATAATGAAAATTTTAATTGAAACTAAGTTATTTTATTTTTTTCAGTTTTGGCAGTGGGCCAAATGGGTTCAAGTTGATTTATAATTATAATAATTATAAATTGATATTGAAATATTTAGTTTATATTTTGCCAGAGATCTTTACAGTCTCAAAAAGTTTTGGTTGAAATTTGCTGAGATTCGGAGTTCGAAAAATTAGGTTTTTAGGATTTTGTGTCAAGTTATTGGGCCCAGGGATCTAGTTGCGAATCCAGAAAATCTTTTAATAGCCTTCAGGGACTCTCAGTAAATCAGATAGGGATCTGTTTGTAAATCGGATAGGGACGTAATTGTAAACCCAGAATACTTGAGGGTTGTTATGTAATTTTGATAAAACCCCTTTAAATAGCATGTTTTGGGTTAGGGTTTTCATCCAAATCTCATGATGCATGAAGGGTGGTGATGGCCTAACCCAACTCGTTGAGTACTACAAGGTGAGAAGTCATTCTCTATTGATTTTGTTGTTTAGTGTTTTAATTTATTTTTGTTAGGAGACCATTGTGTCAATATTGTTTGGGGAAGAATGTTGATGGATTAGGGTTAGGTTTTGATTGATTTTAATTAGATGATTATTTGATTAGATTTCAATGGATCTCGAAGGATTTCTTAAGATCAAACTAGATTTATTGGTTTTGGGGGTTTAAGGATTATTTTTAGGTTGATTATACTTGGAAGTTAAATCGTGTTTTTGACCTTGAAGTGATCGTTTTCTGGGAAAAATGTATTTCACAAACAGAAATATATTTTGAAAAATCATAACTTTCTACCCGTAACTCCGAATTGGACAATTCATGATCTGTTGGAAAGATCTTTTCAAAATCTATTTATGTTTGTGAAATACATTTTTCCCCAAAACGATCCCTTCAAGGTCAAAAATACGATTTAACGTCTAAGTATATAATCAACTCGAAAATAATCCTTTAATCTTCAAAACTAATAAATTTAGTTTGATCTTAAGAAATCTTTCAAGATCTATTGAAATCTAATAAAATAATCATCTAATTAAAATCAATCAAACCCTAACCCTAATCCATCAACCTTCTTCCCCAAACAATATTGACACAGTGGTCTCCTAACAAAATAAAATTAAAACACTAAACAACAAAATCCATAAAGAATGACTTCTCACCTTGTGGTACTTGACAAGTAGGGTTAGGCCATCACCACCTTTCATGCCTAATGAGATTTGGATGAAAACCCTAACCCAAAATGTACTATTTAAAGGGGTTTTACCAAAATTACAGAACGACCCCTCAAGTTTTATAGATTGACAACTAGGTCCCCATCCGATTCACAAACAGATCCCTATCCGGTTTACCGACAGGTCCCTGAAGGCTGTTAAAAGATTTTCTGGATTCGCAACTAGATTCTTGGGCCCAATTGTTATATATGTGTCACTTTTAACCTGCTGGTAACCGTTGGAGCGTTCTGGCAGTTTTTCGTTTTTTTCAGTTTTCGATCGGAACCGCTAAAATTTTGGACTGTTAGCTATCGTCCTGAGTTAGAGGACTCCGATTAAAAATCTAACTGCATATTTGGTGTCCTGGTGCCATTTTAGGCCTCTCACGAAAATTTCATCGAATTCCGGTAACGTTTCTGAAATTTCACAGTTCCGGGGCGTATCCGGGTATTTTAAGTGACTTGCTATATAAATGAAATCTAATTTTTGTTTGCCACTATTCATCATCCCTACCAAAAGCTTTCTCTCTTTCCCCTCTCTCCTTTTCTTCCATTTGAGCCCCTTAGAGCCCTCAAACCCAAAAACCTAAAGCATAGGAAGTGTAGATCGGGATCTACACCCCGGTGCTTTCAAATCCGGATTCCGGCGAGTTTTGCCTCTTCTCCCCCCCTCTTTTCTCCTCTGTTTTGGGCCATTTCGAGGGCCAAGAGAGATCCGGGCGTTGGAAGCCTTTTGGGAGAGGTTTCGGTGCGCGGAGAGCAACCGGACTTCCCTTCCTCCCCTTGGTAAGCCTTTTTTTTCCTCTCTTTTCTTGTATAGATGTATGTTAGGAGGTTGGTTTGAGGTTGGGAGGCGGTCGGCGGCGGTGGGTGGCCGTCGGAGGGCTGTGGGGGTGGTCGGAGGCCATTGGTGGCCGGTGGTGGGAGCTAGGCAGTCCGGGCAGGTTGGGTGGCTGTCCCGGGAGGGTTGGCAGCGGGCGCAGCAGGCTGGGGCACCAGGTGGCCGGGCGCGCAAGTGCGTGCGCGCAGGCGTGTGCGCGGCGTGCGCTCGGGTGGTGCTGCAGGGGTGCTGCAGGCGTGCTGGGTAGGGCTAGCTCGGGTAGGATGGCTGCGGGCTGTGCGAGCAGGGCAGGCCGGCTGGGCAGGCCATGCTCGGGCAGCTGGCAGGGGGCGCTCGGGCATCAGGCGGGCAGTGCCCAGGCGTGCAGGCGAGCGGTGCTCGGGCCACTCGGCGATGCGCGCAGGCAGGCAGCGCGGGCAGGCTGGCAGGCGCGCTGGGCGCGTGTTGCGCGGGCGTGCGCGTGGGCGCTGGGTGAGGGTCCCGGGTGCTGGGCGCTGAGCGTCGGGCGCTGGGTCGCGGATACCGGGTGCTGGGCGCTGGGCGCTGGGCACCGCAGAGGAGCATGCGCGCGGGGCGCTGGGCAGAGGCACAAGCGTGCGCGCGGGTAGAGGCTGGTGGGGCGCACGGAGTGCGCGCGGGACGGAGCTGGTGGTGCGCGCGAGGTGCGTGCGGGGCGAGACGCTGGGCGCGCGGGGCGTGCGGCGTGCTCGCATGGTGCGCGCGAGGCGCGCGGAGTGTGCGCGGGCGGCTGCGGCGGGGCGCAGTGGGCGCACGGCGCACCGGGTGGCTCGGCTGCGGGTCCAGGCGTGCGGGCAGGGGCCTGGCGGTGCGCCTGGGTGCGCGACCTGAGGCGCGGTGGCGCGTCCGGGGGCGGGTGGCCGTGCGGGTGGTTGCCGGGGGTTCGGGAGTGAGTCGGGGTGCTCGGGCTAACGTGCGTACGGGCCGTATGTACGTTTGCCCGAGTGTTGGGTTCTTTTGATGTATTTTGATGTATTTATGTATTTTACTCACCGTGTAAATGCCTGTCTTGCAGATCTTGACGGACGGTCGCGCGACGACCCGGATTCCGGTGAGTGGGACAATCCAACCCAGTAGAGAGGCGTTATACGCATTTGGGCGTATACCGACCTCTCCTGGGGCACCATGGATTTATATTAACCGGTTGTAAAGTGTATTTCATGCGAGCATGATTTAAATGTAGAATGCATGCTACCCTAGACTTGTATGTTAGGGACTTGCACCCTTAGGATATGTGTATGAGCCATGCATCATGTCCCCCTGTTCTCATGCTAGGAAGCCTTGGCCTATGCATGTGTCCTACTAGTTTATTTATTAAATTAAATGCTAGTATATGTTAAATTGCATGCTTTAGATAATATTATAGGGAGGGGCCTTGCGAGGTCAACATTGAGACCCGGGTTAGGGTACTCCGTGTTCCTTGTTTGGTTGTCGGGATGTCCTGTATCGGGACCTCATGCTGCCCTCCCAAGGTTCTTGTCCCAATAATATTATATCTCTAGTTGATAATTAATGATTTACCCCTTGTATGATTATTAGCATCTTAGTGAATATTATAGGGGAGGGGCCTCGCGAGGACAGCGGTGAGACCCGGGCTAGGGTACTCCGTGTTCCTTGTTTGGTTGTCGGGGTGTCCTATATCGGGAACTCACGCTGCCCTCCCAAGTTTCTTTCCCCCAGTAATATTCCAACCTTGCTATTATTGTACATGTTCCCCGCATCTTGGTTATGCGCCCTGGTGGAATTCTGAGGAATTCAGGACATTAGAGTCGTTGATGTGTAGTCGGCGGATCCGAGTGGATCATGTGCGTATGGATAGGCTGTTATGTCCCCTTCGTTGGATCCGGTAGAGGCTGCCCCAGCGTTAGAAAGGCCGTCCCTTCCAAGGGTTCCCATCAGTAGGCGCCTCCTGATTTTGGTTTCGGACTGTGCTGAAGTTGTGGGTGAGGGCTCCCATCAGTAGGCACCTCCTGATTTGGTTTCGGACTGTGCTGAATGTGGGAGTAGACCAAGCGGCCTACGGAGTGGAGGAGAGACTATCGGTGGACCAAGGGTGACCAACAGCCTAGTCAGTCCCAAAATCCTATGTCACCCGTTGTAGGGTGAGGGTGAGGGTGTAGTGGGTTGGCGATGAGCGACCCACTGGAGTTGTGATTGGATGATTATCAGTCCCAAAATCCTATGTCACCCATTGAAGGGTGAGGGTGAGGGTGTAGTGGGTTGGCGATTGAGCGACCACTGGTTTGACTATTTGTTACCATTTTGTGGTTGTTAATAAGAGATTGTGGGTTATAAAGATTGAATTGTGGTCAATATTGTCTGTGATGCATGGGTTGTGCTGTTCACTGAGTGTGTGGCTCACCCCAGTTGTCACCGAGCCTGAGCTGGAGCCGGAGCAGCAGGTGGAGCCGTCCCAGGGATTCCTTCAGTAGCGGAGCAGTGCTACGTTCCGCGAGTGCCAGAGGCTATCAGCATCCCTTCTTGACTGTATGTATTTTATTTCCGTGCTTGAGCACGCGTTTGTATATATTCAATTGTTTTTGTGTATATTGGCTCTCACAGGACAGATAATTGAGTATCGAGTTTGTAGTATGTTTATTTACAGATTCAGTCTTTTTGCTTCCGCATTTGGTGTATATATCATGTCAGCCTCTTTGGTTGTCTGTGTGTCATTCTGGTTGCTTGTGTATGATATATTGTTGACCTCCTGTGTAAATTCTGATATTTTATACACACTTGCCGCGTCCCGGGGACGGCCTCCCTGGGGCGTGACACCAATAACTTGACACAAAATCCTAAATCCTAATTTCCCAAACTCTGAATCTCACCAAATTTCAACCAAAAGTTTTTGAGACTGTAAAGATCTCTGGAAAAATATAAAATAAATATTTCAACATTAATTTATAATTATTATAATTATAAATCAACTTGAACCCATTTGGCCCACTGCCAAAACTGAAAAAAATAAAATAACTTAGTTTCAATTAAAATTTTCATTGTATATTTTAAAAAAATATATAATGTTAAAAAATACAGAAACGTTACATTCTTTCCCCCTTAAAGGAATTTAGTTCTCTAAATTCAAGGGAGAACACAAAATAAAAGACATACAGCATCCAATAATAACAAAACAATAATTCTTCATACATTCAAATAATTAAAGCATGAGTCAGTTAATGAATCTAACACATTCCTAGAAATCACAACAAATACAAACAATGGTATAAGAATCCATCTTATACGCTAAAAACAATCAAACAAACATGTGAATAAGTAAAACCACCAATGCTCCGCATTGAAATTCCAACTTATACCAAAACAAACAACATACAATGACAACACAACAAAACAATCATATAAGCTTGGTTCACAATGCTTCCGCCGCGCCACTCTGATATACAGTGACCCAAACCATAAGCGGATTAACTTATACAACATAGACAAGGACAACAAAACATTCACAATAACTACTGTATAGGTCAAGCCCAATTACGCCCCACACAATAGGTGATTTCACTTATACAGTACAAACAAGAGCAACAATACACATAAATTGCACACAATCATTTGTATAAGTCAGGCCTACCCATGTCCGATTCCACAGGTAATCCAACTTATACGATACAAGCAATGACAAGAAAACAAATTAAGAAAAATAATTTTCATCCAAATTGTACAAATCAGGTCAATTTACTTCTCATACCATAAATGGTCCAACTTGTACAACACAAAAGGGGCAATTATGAAGCTAATGAAACTAATGACATTCCTAACATTGGGAATAAAAATTAATTTACCACAATGCGCATTCACGAATTTGATGTGTCATTCACATCACCATTAGAAACATAAATAACATTATCGAATGTCGCAAATGCTTAGCCACGTATAACATTGAAAACAAATCTCAACCTCTTTGGTGCGCCTTCCAACGTGCGCTTAATCCACCAAAATTTTGCTATAACAAAAACAAACAAACTGTTAGAATGCAAACCCTATATGCAATGCATCCTAAAACGCTCTAAGCCTATTCTAGGCTTCAAAGGAAATTCTCCTATAGGCCGTCTTAAGATCCAAAAAGATAACTAAACATAAAAGATTACCCTAAGCTCCATAATCAAAACTCTAGGGTAACCAAAATAACCCAACCAAATTTTTCTATAGGATATCAAATCTTAATCTCCTTAGGTCATTCGAGCTTAGACCCTAAACTCAACTGGTCAACTAAGATGGCCATAACCTACAGTCCAAGAGTTGAACCTATGCTCTGATACCATTCTATATTAGAGCCAGATAAAAATACATCTACTCCATAATTCCATAGGATAATTAAGCCTAAGCTTACAGAGAATTGTAAACCTAAGCTTTAAGCCAACTAGTATATCCATAACCTACAATCCGAGGGTTGAACCTAGGCTTTGATACTACTCTATAACACCCTAGGCTTATACAATAAGAAATTATCCGCTTTGCCCCTAAATGGGCTCACGGCTTTAAAATGCGTCTTGGTGTGTAAGAGTTGTGCTCACATATAAGCACAGATTATCTCCTCCCATTAGGCGATGTGGGACTAAACACCCTCACCCAATCCATGGGTCTCTTGGGACTCTTGGGCCTGGGCCTGGAGTTACAATCACCCCCCTTAATAGGCCACACGTCCTTGTGTGGGGCCACCCACACCCATCATCGTGTAATGGACAGGCTTTGATACCAATTGTAATGCCCCAAGCTTGCACAGCAAGAAATTATCCGCTTTGCCCCTAAATGGGCTCACGGCTTTAAAACGCGTCTTGGTGTGTAAGAGCTGTGCTCACATATAAGCACAGACTATCTTCTCCCATTGGGCGATGTGGAACTAAACACCCTCACCTTCACCCAATCCATGGGCCTCTTGGGACTCTTGGGCCTGAGTCAGGCGTCACATATTGATCCTATTTATTTTGAGCCTGATAATACTGTAGTGGTTAGAATGTTACAGCAAATAGTTAACAGTTAATAGATCTTAGAGAGAGGAAACTACACCACAGAGTAATCAACAACAGGTTAATATGCCACAAGCCTCAGCTCCTGATCCCTTCTACTTAGGAGATCCACTCGTCTGAATTTTCCGAACAGAAGACGTATAAATTATTTATTACTAACTGATGTAGGAGAACGTAAATGCTATTTTGAGGCATGTCAAGTAGAGGATGCTAGCAAGTGAGAGATTGTTATGAAAGATGAGATGAAGTCACTCATCTCTAACCAAATGTGGGAGCTAGTTGATCAATTACCCATAAAGAAAAAGGCTCTGTAGATCAATTTTGACCGTTCAAAGAGATGAAAATACTTGAAGTAATATTTAGAAATGACCACATTTGGAAGATCATAGAGAAAACTCCCTTAAAAACAAAATCGGAGAAACCCTAGTCTAAAAACCTTAGGAATTTCTGAGGCTAGACAGGGGCGGCTACTTGGGAGTAGTCTTCCTATCTTGGATGGCTAGTTTCAACTAGCCACTCCTCTAACCGACCCCAAACCACTTCCCTTATATGGGACATAAAGCAGCATTTAATGCTGATGATTGCGGCGGTTTGTTCCCTTTAGCCGACCCATCTTGGCCAGTTCAACCCTAGTAGTTGACCCAAGCCACCGTTTGTCAGAGATGGGACATTTGGCAGGTCATCATAGGGGCGGCTACATCAAAGTAACCACCCCTCACTGGGCGGCTAGTTTCAACTAGTCGTCCCCCTCCTGGACAATGTCATAAGAACGAAGATCTAATGGGGGCCAAATCAAACACCCTATTATCCATTTTGATCTATTTTCCATTGGACATTCCCCTGCCTCTCTTTTAATATAAATAGGGGGTGCCCAAGACATTTCTAAAAAATCCTAAAAATCAAATCAGCGTATCCATTTCATTCCCAAGCCATACTCACAAGCCCACACCCCCTCCCCCTACTTGAAACCCTAGAGAGAAAGAGAGAGAGAAAACCCATTTCCAAGCCAAATCCACTCTCCAAAAATACTCTCCAAAACCCTGGTTAAACCTAGTTTAACTTTAGCCAAACCCTAACCCATTACCTACCCAGGTTCTACCCAAATTGAACTAGGCACCAGGCGACTACTCCTAACTAGCCGTCCCCCTCTAGGCGGCTAAATATAACTAGCCCACCCTGTCTTTTAACCCCTTTGTCAAGTTCCCAAAGCAGAAAAGGATTCCCTATTTTTCACCTCTGTGTGCGGCAGGCCCGTATCTTAGAGCGGAGAATCCACAATCCCCCCACAAAGGCGATCAATTGTAACACCCAACTTTTCCTGCTTTTCGAGAAAGCAGGTGGCGATCACAACCACCCTTGAATCCTCCTGAGGAGATGTTGGGCCCCTCAGTAAGGAACCACACCCCTTTCCCCCTTTTTGAGAGACGATCCAGCCGGGCCCGCATGGCGCAATCGGATCTGAATCCCCGGCAAACCCCCACACACGCAAAAAAGTCCATCATTTTTGGAAGCCTCTCAACAACCGGGAAGCAACACCCAGCCCCCGAAAAATGATACCAACAGGCTCTACACAACCACTGGATGTATTGAGACAAAGAGGAGCAGGATGGTTCCAAGAGTTACAAGGCGACATCGGTGGTCAAAGGCTTTTAGTAGAGTTAGGGAATTGACTACACCGATATTTTTTTACCAATTGTGAAACTGACTACCATTATGTCAGTTTTAAGCGCTATTGCATACGAGGGCTTACATTTTGAGCAATTACATGTTAAAACTGTTTTTTTACATGGTGACTTAGTGGTGGAGATATACATGCAGCAACAAGAGGGTTTCTTAGTGAAGGGTCAGGAAAAACACATGTGCAGGTTGAAGATGAGCTTTTGTGTCTTAAAATAGGCTCCAAGATAGTGGTACGAGAAGTTCGATGGCTTTATGCAGAGAACTGGCTATAACAAATGTAACGCTAATCATTGCTACTACTTCAAGAGCTTTGATTCCAGTTATATTATTTTGTTATTTTATATTGATGACATGTTAGTGGCTGGTTCAGATATGAATGAAATAAGTAATTTGAAAAGCCAATTATCAACTGAGTTTGATATGAAAGATTTGGGTTCAGTGAAGAAGATTATTGGGATGAGGATCACGAGGGAGAAGCAGATAGGTACTTTGCAGTTGTTTCAGGCTGAATACATTGATCTTATTTTACAGAGGTTTAACATGTTTGATGCTAAGGTAGTTAGCACACCCTTGACCAGACATTTCAAATTGTCCATGGATCAAAGTCCCAAAATGGAGGAGGCGAGAAACTTCATGGCAAATGTTTCATATGCCTTAGATGTCACGCCCCAGGGCGGCCGTCCCCGAGACGTGGCAGGTATATATAATATCAGCAGTCTATACAGGAGATCAATAAAATACTCTAAACAACATCGAAAATGACAACACAGACAATAAGGTAGCTGACATAATATATACAAATAGCGGAAGCTTAAACGACTGAGTCTGTAATTCAAAGACATATTACAGACCCGATACATAATCAACTGTCCTGTGAGAGCCAATATACACAATGACATCCAAATACAAGTATGTGCCCAAGCACGGATAACAATACATACAATCAAGAAGGGGATGCTGATGGCCTCTCACTCGCAGAACGTGACGCTGCTCCGCTACTGCTGATGTGCCTCGGGGAGCTCCTTCTTCAGATCCGACTCAGATATAACGGGAGAAAAATATGCGAGGGGTGAGCCACACGCTCAGTGAATAGCACAACCCATGCATCACAATTCATATTAACCTCAATAATTTATAGTCCCTAAGACGGGAGCAACTACACATTCTAGTGGGTCGTTTCATCGCCAACCCACCTCCCCCCTCACCCTCACCCTTTACTGGGGGTGACATGGGCCTCTTGGGGCATACTAGACCGCTCTCCACCCCTGGTCCACCCGGTAGCCTCTCCCACACTCCGTAGCCTCCACCTGGTATACTCCCACTATCAGTACTGTCCGACGCATCGGAGGTACCTACGGACGGGAGCCCTCTGTCAGGTCAGCCAACGCCGGGGAGTCCCTACATCGGATCCAACCAAAAGGAGAAGACAGCCTACTCACACGGATACGATCCTCTTGGATCCGTCGACACCGATTTGTAACTCTAATGTCATGAATTCTCAAGAATTCCTCCAGGGCGCATAACTAAGATGCGGGGAAACATATATTATAACAACAAGGTTATAATATTCTCTAAGGCATGCTTATAACTATATGCTCTCATTTTGATTTAATTAGATTAAACTAGATGGGAACATGCATAGTTCGGGGCTTTCCTATCAAGGGACATGGTGACTAAACATGCATAGGCCGCTATACATGATATAAGGGTGCATATCCCTAGCATACAAAGTCTAAGGTGGCATGGATACATCATGCATGCATAGTTTTACATTATTACAAGTTAATACACAATTATGGTGCCCCAGGGGAGGGCAATGCACGCCTACGTGCATCGAACGCCTCCCTACTGGGTTGGATTGTCCCACTCACCGAAACCCGGGTCGTTGCGTGACCGTCCGTCAAGATCTGCAAGACATGGGCATTCAATATGGTGAGTAAACTACACAAATACATAAGAAATTTACTAGAAATACCCAATACTCGGACAAGCATGCATACGGGCCTGCACGCACGCGAGCACGCGCGTACGCACGCGAGTCCGAGTGCCCCGACACCCTCCCGAACCCTCGGGCAGCCATACGCATGGCCCCCCGCACGCGCACGCACGAATGCGCACGCCCGCACACGCCCCTGCGCCCCTGGCGCACTGCCGCGCCCCTGCCCGCGTGCCCAGACGCGCTGCCGTGCGCGCGCGCGCGAGCCTACGCGTACCCGCGCACTGCGCCCCGCGCAGCTCCCCGCGTGTCTGCGCGTACGCGCGCGCCTGCCAGCGCGCCCGTCTGCCGCGCCAGCTGTCTGCGCGCGCAGACGCGCGCACGGGCGCGGATGACTCCGCACGCGCGCCCGAGCCCCTTCCACCCCCTCCTCAGCCCTCCCACACCCCCTAACACCCATGCATAGCATGCATACCCAATTACACACCCTAAACAAACAAGCATAGGGAGGAGAAGGACTTACCCAAAGAGAGGAAGAACCAAGGGAGGAACTCGGGTGCCCTTCGCGCACCAAATCGCCACCACCGCCACCACCAACACCTCAGCCCCTCTCAGCCCTAAAATGGCTGAAAACAGGGGGGAAAAGGAAGCCATGAGAGGGAGGTAAACAAGGGGGAAAACTAAACAAAAACCATGGAAAGGTAGATCCAACCCTTACCAATCTTTTTCCCTTCTAGGGTTTTCTTTCTTTTCCTTCTACTAGCTCTAATGGGGAAATAAAGAAGAGGAGATGAGAGTGTGTGTGAGTGAGAGAGAGAGAGAGAAGGGGGACGCCCACTTAAAGGCCACACACACACACACTCACACACTTAGAAAATTAGGGTTTTTGGTGTTTGACTTTGAGTCAACCCAACCACACAAACAAACAAAACCATTTGACCAAGTCAATGGTCAAACTTGACTTGGTCAAAGTCATCTTTGACTTGGTCAAGTCCCCCTTTGACATTCCCACTCGGTCAAAACCCGGATACGATTCGGAACTGCCAAATTCTGAAACGTTACCGGAATTCGATGAAATTTTCGTGAGTGGTTTGAAATGGCACCAGGACACATAATGTGCAGTTAGATTTTCAATCGGAGTTCTCAAGCTCATGATGATAGCTAAAAGTCAAAATTTTAGCGGTTCCGATCGAAAAAAGAAAAAGTTGAAAAACTGCCAGAAATGCTCCAAAGGTGACCAGAAGGCTAAAAGTGACACATATATAACATTCTTCCCCCCTTAGGAAATTTTGTCCACAAAATAAATACAAAAACATCTAGGAAGGGAAAAGATGCGGATATGCGCCACGCATGGCGTCCTCGCGCTCCCAAGTGGCCTCGGCACCAGAACGGTGCTGCCATCGCACCTTAACCAGCTGGACGGTCTTGGTGCGGAGCCTCTTCTCGCGTCGGTCCAGGATCTCGATCGGCTGCTCCACGAATGACAAGTCCGGCTCGAAGACGAGCGGCTCGAACGGAATAACGTGAGCAGGATCGTGGACGTAACGCCTCAGCTGCGAGACATGGAAGACGTCATGGGCCTGAGCCAACTGTGGGGGCAGGGCTATGCGATAGGCCACCTCTCCAACCCGCTCGAGGATGAGAAACGGCCCAATGAAACGCGGACTCAGCTTGCCCCGCACACCGAAACGGAAGATGCCCTTCATCGGGGACACCTTCAGGAAAACATGGTCACCAACCTCGAAGGCGAGCTCACGGCGACGACGATCGGCGTAGCTCTTCTGACGGCTCTGAGCGACTCGGATACGCTCGCGAATCGTCTTGACCATCTCTGAGGTCTGGTGGATGATCTCTGGTCCCTCCAACTGGCGCTCTCCGACCTCGTCCCAACACAAGGGGGACCTGCAGCTGCGGCCATAGAGCGCTTCGTATGGTGCCATCCGGATACTCGAGTGGTAGCTGTTGTTGTAGGCAAACTCCACCAACGGAAGATGCCTCTCCCAACTGCCCCCAAAGTCGAGAACGCAAGCTCGCAGCATGTCCTCCAGGGTCTGAATCGTCCTCTCCGACTGGCCGTCCGTCTGCGGATGAAACGCTGTACTGAAGTGGAGGTTCGTACCAAGGGCGTGCTGAAGGCTACGCCAGAACCTCGAAGTAAATCTCGCGTCTCTATCAGAAATGATGCTGACGGGAGTGCCATGGAGACGAACAATCTCGGAGACAAACAACTGCGCCAGGGTGTCCAGAGAATCGGTGAGTCGAATGGGGAGGAAATGAGCGGACTTAGTCAGTCGGTCGACGATTACCCAGATGGCATCGCGACCCGAACGTGACCTCGGCAAGCCCGAAACGAAGTCCATGGTGATCTGCTCCCACTTCCACTGAGGAATCTCAATGGACTGCAGCTTCCCCGCAGGACGCTGATGTTCCGACTTCACCTGCTGGCATACCAAGCAACGGGCAACGAAACGGCCAATATCCGCCTTCATCCCGCGCCACCAGTAGCCACGACGAAGGCCCCTGTACATCTTCGTGCCACCAGGATGCACTGTGTACCTCGAACGATGGGCCTCGTCCAAGATCTTCTGCTTCAGCTCTGCGTCGTCAGGAATGCATACTCGACCTCTGAACCGCAGGATTCCGTCCTCGCGAATCTGGTAGTCCGGACGCTCGCCCCGGGCGACGCCTTCAGAGAGGACTAGAAAGTGAGGATCCTGCCCCTGAGCCGTGCGGATCTCGTCGAGAAGAACGGGCTGCACCACTAGCCTGGCCAAAAAGCCACCCGCAGGTGTCTCTCGAACGCTGATCCAGCAAGCGGCCTCCTCCAGAAGCCTCCAACGACGTACAGCCAAGTGGGCGGCCATGCCCAAGGGCTGCCTGCTGAGAGCATCGGCCACGACATGATGGTAAGCGATGTCACAATCATAGTCCTTCAGGAACTCGACCCAACGTCTCTG
This sequence comes from Acorus gramineus, assembly GCA_030737835.1. Classification (NCBI taxonomy): domain Eukaryota; kingdom Viridiplantae; phylum Streptophyta; class Magnoliopsida; order Acorales; family Acoraceae; genus Acorus; species Acorus gramineus. Next base: position 3,643,696 of record CM060856.1, on the reverse strand, counting down.
ACGCATGTTGAGCTCCGGCTGGGACTGCAAGTAAGTCAAGCTCTTGTGATCAGTGAAGAGCTCGAACTCCTCGCCATAGAGGTAGTGCCTCCACATCTTCAGCGCAAAGATGATCGCTGCTAACTCTAAGTCGTGGGTGGGGTAATTCTGCTCATGGGGCTTCAACTGACGCGACGCGTAAGCCACAACCTTACCGTACTGCATCAGGACGCAACCCACACCCAGCCGCGATGCATCGGAGTAGACTGCGAATCCACCACTCCCAGACGGAATGGTAAGAACTGGCGCTGAGGTGAGCCTTCGCTTCAACTCCAGGAAGCTCTCCTCGCAAGCTGGGGACCACTCGAACCGGACATCCTTCCGAGTGAGGCGGGTCAGAGGAACAGCTATCTTCGAGAAACCCTCGACAAACCTCCGATAATAACCCGCTAAACCCAGGAAGCTCCGAATCTCTGTGGGGTTCGACGGTCGACGCCAATTCGACACGGCGAGCGTCTTGTCCGGGTCCACAGATATGCCCTCGCCGGAAATCACGTGGCCTAGAAAGGCCATACGCTCCAACCAAAACTCGCACTTACTGAACTTGGCGAACAACTGATGTCGGGCCAAAGTCTCCAAGACAGTGCGGAGATGGTCAGCGTGCTCCTCAAGACTCCTCGAGTACACCAGAATATCATCGATGAAGACTACTACGAAGGAGTCGAGGAAGGGCCGAAACACCCGGTTCATCAGATCCATGAAGGCTGCCGGCGCATTCGTCAACCCAAACGGCAGTACTCGGAACTCGTAGTGCCCATAACGGGTACGAAAGGCCGTCTTCGGAATATCTGACTCCCGGATCTTCAGCTGATAGTAGCCCGAACGGAGATCGATCTTAGAAAAGACACGCGCTCCCTGGAGCTGGTCAAACAGATCGTCAATCCGTGGCAAGGGGTACTTGTTCTTCACGGTCCGCTTGTTCAGCTGCCTGTAATCAATACAAAGCCGCAGCGAACCGTCCTTCTTCCGCACGAACAAAACAGGGGCTCCCCACGGAGAAACACTCGGACGTGCGAAGCCCTTCTCGAGCAACTCCTCCAACTGCTCCTTGAGCACCTTCAGCTCTGCTGGGGCCATCCGGTACGGAGCTCTCGAAATCGGCTCGGTCCCCGGAATTAGATTAATCTCAAACTCGATCGCGCGATCCGGCGGTAATCCTGAAAGATCATCGGGGAAAACCTCTGGATATTCCGCCACGATCGGAGTCTGACTGATATCTGCCCGCAGTGGTGCGTCCTCCTCAGCAATATACGCCAGAAAGCCCTCACATCCTCCCTGAAGGAGTCTCCACGCCTGGATAGATGACACGAACCCCAAAGGGGCTATGTCACGATCGCCCACGAACTGGAAAGACCTCCGACCCGGAAGGTGGAAAGACACCGACTTCGCAAAACAGTCGATGCTGGCGTGACTAGCTGAGAGCCAATCCATTCCCAGGATGGCATCGAAGTCCGTCATGGCGAGCTCTACCAACTCTACTGGAAACTCATGCTCCGCAATCACCACGGTACACCCTCGATAAACAGAACGGAGGAGAATACGGTCTCCGACGGGCAATGATATCTCCAGCATAACATCAAGAGGGGCGGACACCACGCCCATCCGTCTCGCAAAAACGGGAGACACGAACGAGTGCGTGGCTCCGGAATCAAATAACACATATGCAGGGAGCTGGGAGATCAAAACAATACCTCGGACCACGCTACCCGAAGCCTGCGCCTCCTCGCTGAAAGTGCTGCAACTCGGCCCTGAACAAACTGCGGCTGAGGAGCAGGGGCACGCCTCGCAGGCTGCACTGGCTGCCTCCTCTGGTCAACTCGGCCACCCTGTGGCTGCTGCTGCTGACGCTGTGGCTGCTGCTGCTGGTACGGCTGCTGCTGCTGCGGGGGCAGCACACGGGGTCGGCCAGCATCAGGGCAATTATATAAAATATGCCCGACGCGCTGACAATGGAAACAGCGCCGCTTCTCCGGTTGCCTGGCCTGGACTGGTACTGCCGCAATGGGTGCTGGACCTCGCACTGGCACCACATCGACTGGAGTAGCGGCAGCCGCTGACTGATCAAAGCGGGGCCGCTTCTTCTTGCGATGTCCCTGGTCCTGGCTCCTGGGGGGTCTCTGGTCTGCAGAAGGGGTTGGAACCCCCAAAGGGACCCCAAGGTCTCGCTCGACTGTCTTCGCTCGAGACACCAAGTCTGAGTACCTCGTGAACGCCTGCGAGGTGACATGCACCCGGATGGTGCTAATGAGACCCATCTCAAAACGACGGCATCGCGTCTCCTCATCCATCACCAAGGCGGGGGCGAACCTGGAAAGCCTCGTGAAGCGTGTGGAGTAGTCAGCGACTGACATGGAGCCCTGCGTCAGCTGCTCGAACTCTCGCATCACGATCTGGCGTGTCGAAAACGGGAAGTACTCCTCCAGGAAGTATCTCCGGAACCCAGCCCATAGAAGTCGCTCCACTCCCTCGGGGATGTCCACCGATCGGGTAGCCCACCAGTCGGCGGCGCTACCCTTCAACATGAAGGTGGCCAGGGAGACACGCTGGCGGTCGGTGCAGTGCATGGTCGAGAAGATCTTGTCTACCTCCATCAACCAACGCTCAGGGGCAAGGGGGTCCGCCGTCTGGCCATGGAACTCGGGAGGGTGGAGCTTCAGAAAGGCAGTGAGGCCGCTCTGATGCACCTGTGCTGCAGCCTCTAGCTCCACCTCCCTCTCCAGGGGATCCTGAACTCCCACCACCGGAATCACCACGGGGACAGGGGGTACGTCGGGCACCACCGGTGGATCTGCCACCAAGGGGACCTGTGGAACTGCCTCGCGGGCCGCCCGCAGCTCCTGGATCTCTCGTGCCTACTCAGCTAACGCCCTAGTCTGGGCCTCCAGTGCCCTAGTCTGAGTCTCCACCAGATCTGCGATACGAGCGTAAGCACGCTCCCATGCAGGAGGCTCCTGCGCCGGTCCTGGCCCCATAGCCGAGGACTCTCCAGTAGCATCCTCGCCTCTGGTAGGTCCGGGAACCTCCAAAGGCCGAGAGGGACCACGTCCACGCATTCCTCTGCGAGGAGGCATATCAGCAACCTAAGAAAACAGACACTAGGATCAGAATACTCATATAGAAATCCTAGGACTCATCTCTAAGAAAACAATTGGCTCTGACAGGACCAGGCTCTGATACCAACTTTTGTCACGCCCAGGGCGGCCGTCTCCGATACGTGGTAAATATATAATATCAGTAGTCTATACAGGAGATCAATAAAATACTCTAAACAACATCGAAAATGACAACACAGACAATAAGGTGACTGACATAATATATACAAATAGCGGAAGCTTAAACGACTGAGTCTGTAATTCAAAGACATATTACAGACCCGATACATAATCAACTGTCCTGTGAGAGCCAATATACACAATGACATCCAAATACAAGTATGTGCCCAAGCACGGATAACAATACATACAATCAAGAAGGGGATGCTGATGGCCTCTCACTCGCAGAACGTGACGCTGCTCCGCTACTGCTGATGTGCCTCGGGGAGCTCCTCCTTCAGATCCGACTCAGATATAACTGGAGAAAAATATATGCGAGGGGTGAGCCACACGCTCAGTGAATAGCACAACCCATGCATCACAATTCATATTAACCTTAAATTTATAGTCCCTAACACGGGAGCAACTACACATTCTAGTGGGTCGTTTCATCGCCAACCCACCTCCCCCCTCACCCTCACCCTTTACTGGGGGTGACATGGGCCTCTTGGGGCATACTAGACCGCTCTCCACCCCTGGTCCACCCGGTAGCCTCTCCCACTCGTAGCCTCCACCTGGTATACTCCCACTATCAGTACTGTCCGACGCATCGGAGGTACCTACGGACGGGAGCCCTCTGTCAGGCCAGCCAACGCCGGGGAGTCCCTACATCGGATCCAACCAAAAGGAGAAGACAGCCTACTCACACGGATACGATCCTCTTGGATCCGTCGACACCGATTTGTAACTCTACTAATGTCATGAATTCTCAAGAATTCCTCCAGGGCGCATAACTAAGATGCGGGGAAACATATATTATAACAACAAGGTTATAATATTCTCTAAGGCATGCTTGTAACTATATGCTCTCATTTTGATTTAATTAGATTAAACTAGATGGGAACATGCATAGTTCGGGCTTTCCAATCAGGGGCATGGTGACTAGGCATGCATAGGCCTCTATACATGAAGTATGGGTGCATATCCCTAGCATACAAGTCTAAGGTGGCATGGATATATCATATTAATCATGCATGCATAGCTTTTACATTATTATAAGTTAATAACAATTATGGTGCCCCAGGGGAGGGCAATGCACGCCTACGTGCATCGAACACCTCCCTACTGGGTTGGATTGTCCCACTCACCAAAACCGGGTCGTTGCGTGACCGTCCGTCAAGATCTGCAAGACATGGGCATTCAATATGGTGAGTAAACTACACAATTACATAAGAATTTACTAGAAATACCCAATACTCGGACAAGCATGCATACGGGTCCGCACGCACGCGAGCACGCGCGTACGCACGCGAGTCCGAGTGCCCCGACACCCTCCCGAACCCCCGGGCAGCCATACGCATGGCCCCCGCATGCGCACGCCCGCACGCGCCCCTGCGCCCTTGGCGCACTGCCGCGCCCCTGCCTGCACGCCCAGATGCTCTGCCGTGCGCGCGCACGCTTTCGCGCGCCCGCGCGCACCTCGCGCCCAGCCTGCGCGTATCCGCGCGCACTGCACGCCCGCGCAGCTCCCCGCGCGCACGCCCATGCTTACGCGGGCACGCCTGCTAGCCCGCCCGTCTGCGTGCGCCAGGGCCTGTCTGCACGCGTAGATGCACGCGCACGCGCGCGGATGACCCCGCACGCGCGCCCGAGCCCCTTCCACCCCCTCCTCAGCCCTCCCACACCCCCCCAACACCCATGCATACCATGCATACCCAGTCACACACCCTAAACAAACAAGCATAGGGAGGAGAAGGACTTACCCAAGGAGAGGAAGAAAAAGGGAGGGAACTCGGGTGCCCTTCGCGCACCAAATCGCCGCCACCGAGACCACCACCACCTCAGCCACTTCTCAGCCCTAAAAATGGCTGAAACAGGGGTTATGAGAAGCCATGAGAGGGAGGTCAACAAAGGGGAAAACAAAACCAAGACCATGGAAAGATAGATCCAACCCTTACCTCTCTTTTTCCCTTATAGGGTTTCCTTGTTCTTTTCCTTCTACTAGCTCTAATGGGGGAAATAAAGAAGAGGAGATGAAGATGGGTTGAGTGAGAGAGAGAGATGAAGAGAGAAGATGAAGGGGACGCCCACTTTGGGTGCACACACACACACACACACACACTCACACACTTAGAAAAATTAGGGTTTTTGGTGTTTGACTTTGAGTCAACCCAACCACACAAACAAACAAAACCAATTGACCAAGTCAATGGTCAAACTTGACTTGGTCAAAGTCATCTTTGACTTGGTCAATCCCCCTTTGACATTCCCACTCGATCAAAACCCGGATATGATTTGGAACTGTCAAATTCTGAAACGTTACCGGAATTCGATGAAATTTTCGTGGGTGGTTTGAAATGGCACCAGGACACATAATGTGCAGTTAGATTTTCAATCGGAGTTCTCAAGCTCATGATGATAGCTAAAAGTCCAAAATTTTAGCGGTTCCGATCGAAAAAAGAAAAAGTTGAAAAACTGCCAGAATGTTCCAAAGGTGACCAGAAGGCTAAAAGTGACATGTATATAACATTAGAGATTGTAAGTTTGATGTATGCCATGGTTAGCACGAGATCGGATATAACTTAGGCAGTGGGAGCTATGAGGAGATTCATGTCAGATCCACCAAACAACACTAGGAAGCAGTAAAGTGGATACTGAGATACTTGTGAGGTACTCCTGACAGATGCTTATGCTTTAGTAGGGGTCAGTTGAGGTTTACAAAGATTTTTAGATGTAGATTTTGCTGGCGAGGTCGATCAAAGGGGAACTACTGGTTATGCCTTTATAGTATGTGCTACTGCTGTTAGTTGGATTTCACGAATATAGAAGACTACTGCTTTATGCACTACAAAGGTAGAGTATATAGCTGTGACAGAGGCTAGCAAAGAGATAATTTGGTTACAGGGCTTGTTCATAGAGCTGGGATTCAGACGGAGGAAGAATGCTTTGCATAGTGATAGTCAAAGCGCAATACACTTGACGAAGAATTCAACATTTCACTCGACGACTAAGCACATAGGACTTCATTATCATTTTACCACCACGCTTTTGGATGATAGGAGTCTATTGCTTGCAAAGATTCAGGATAGCAAGAATACAATAGACATGTTGACTAAGATAGTGACTACAGAGAAACTGAGCTGTCGCAACTTCAGTTGGTCTTCCAGCTTGGGGACAAGGATGAATACACCATATTATAGATTGATCATTTGATAGAAGTTATTCACTTTTAGTTCAGTATCCAACTGGGATATTGTTATATACTATGGAGCCTGATGATGTGCGTATATAGTCGGACGTGGGTCAAGCTCTGATGTGCTTTGTGAACGTAAGTAAGATTTACTGAACCACGTAATTCTTTTTATCTTTCATTCTATTTGTTTGTTATTTCTTTAATTGATTGCATCCCAAAATCCAGAATCTGTAACAGAGACGTCGTTTGATAAACTATTATATGTGACACAATTAGTTTATTAAACCTACAAGGACTATTGGGCGGAAGTAGTTGGTTTGCTAATTGACAGCTTTGGTAACAAACGGCCTGCATTACACCTTTGTGAGAGCTTTCTTGTCTATTTAATCTGATTTTTGAAAAATGACCTCGAATCTATTTTCTAATACTCAATATGTTTTTACTTATTTTTTTAAACTATATATTATCAAGGACCCCTTCGTCTTTAGAATTGGAAAATTTCACATATTCATCAGGAAGGGAGCTCCCCTATTGACATTTTAGCTTATTTTCAATTCGCGGGGTGAAACATCTATCCTGCCTCTCAATTCTAGCAGGAAGTGTGTCACGCCCCAGGGCGGCCGTCCCCGGGATGCGGCAAGTGTATATATAATATCAGAATCTACACAGGAGTTCAATAATATACCATAAACAAGCAACTAGAATGACACACAGACAACAAGGAGGCTGACATGATATATACACCAAATGTGGAAGCGAAAGACTGAATCTGTAAATAAAACATACTACAGACTCGATACACAATCATCTGTCATGTGAGAGCCAATATACACAAATACAACTGAGTATATATACAAACACGTGCTCAAGCACGGAAATAAAATACATACAGCCAAAAAGGGATGCTGATAGCCTCTAACACTCGCGGGACGTAGCGCTGCTCCGCTACTGAAGGAATCCCTCTGAAGGCTCCTCCTGCTGATCCAACTCAGTGGCAACTGGAGAAAACAATTATGCGAGGGGTGAGCCACACGCTCAGTGAACAGCACAACCCATGCATCACAGCTATATTAACCACAATTAATTAACAACCAGCCTCAAAGTGGCATAACATCATAAATCCAGTGGTTCGTACAACGCCGAACCACCACACCCTCACCCTCACCCTTCAATAGGTGACGTAGGATATTGGGACATACTAGTCTAATAATCATCCTTAGACCACAATTCCACAAACCAGTGGGTCACCTCATGGCTGACCCACCACACCCTCACCCTCACCCTTCTATGGGTGACATAGGATATTGGGACTGACTAGGCTGTTGGTCACCCTTGGTCCACCGATAGTCTCTCCTGCACTCCGTAGGCCGCTTGGCCTTCACCCACAACTTCAGCACAGTCCGTCACAAATATCGGGAGGCGCCTACTGATGGGAGCCCTCGGAAGGGACGGCCTTTCCAACGCTGGGGCAGTCTCTACACGGATCCAACGAAGGGAAACAGAACAGCCTATCCATACGCATATGATCCACTCGGATCCGCCGACCACACATCTCTAGAACTCTAATGCCTTGAATTCTTCAGAATTCCAACAAGGCGCATAACCAGAATGCGGGGAAACATGCATTATGATAATAAAGAGGTTGGAATATTAACGAGGAAAGAATCCTTGGGAGGGCAGCGTGAGGTCCCGATATAGGACATCCCGACAACCAAACAAGGAACACGGAGTACCCTAGCCCGGGTCTCACCGCTGTCCTCGCGAGGCCCCTCCCCTATAATATTCACTAAGACAGACTAATAATCACGTGCTCGCATTTTATTTACACAAATTAAACTAAATGGGAACATGCATCGGTTGGGGCTTTCCTAGCATGATAACGAGGTGACAGGATGCATGGCTCATGCACATATCCTAAGGGTGCAAGTCCCTAACATACAAGTCTAGGGTGGCATGCATTCTACACATAGATCATGCTTGCATGGATTACAATAAAACAGTTAATATTAACTATGTGCCCCAGGGGAGGACGGTACACGCCCAAGTGCATGTAGCGCCTCCCAAACTGGGTTGGGTTGTCCCACTCACCGGTATCTGGGTCGTCGCGCGACCGTCCGTCAAGATCTGCAAGACAGGTATTTAATATGGTGAGTATAATCCACAAATACCATAAAAATACACAAAACACTCTAAAAGTACCCAACGCTCGGGCAAACGTACATACGACCCGTACGCACGTTAGCCCGAGCATCCCGACTCATTCCCGCACTCCCGGCAACCACCCGCACGGCCACCCGTCCCCGGATGCACCGCCGCGCCTCAGCGCAGCAACCCGCGCGCACACCGCACGCCCCGTGCTGGCCCGTGCACACACTGCATGCCCCGCGCGCCCTCCGCGCGCACCTCCGCTGCCCTCGCCTCGCTCCGCGCGCACCCCGCGCGCACCACCGCTCGCATCACCCACACGACGAGCAGCTCGCCTAGCCCCGGGTGCACCCGTGCGCACTGTGCCCCAGCGCAGCGCCCGCACGCGCACCCCGCCCGCTCGCACCCACTGCTCACCCCACCGCGCGCACGCCTGCGCCTCTACCCAGCGCCCCGCGCGCATGCTCCTGCACCGTGCTCAGCGCCCAGCGCCCAACACAGCCAGCATGCCTAGCACGCCCAGCATCTGCGACCCAGCGCCCAGCGCCTAGCACCCGGGACCCTCACCCAGCGCCCACGCGCACGCCCGTGCAGCACGCGACCAGTGCGCCTGGCAGCACGCGCCCAGCGCGCCTGCCAGCCCGCCCGCGTTGCTGCCCGCGCTGCTTGCCTGTGCGCATCGTCGAGTGGCAGCCTGCCCGTGCTGCTGCCCGCGCAACACGCGACCAGTGCGCCTGCCAGCCTGCCCGTGCTGCTGCCTGCGCTGCTTGCCTGCGCGCATCGCTGAGTGGCCCGAGCACCGCTCGCCTGCACGCCCGGGCACTGCCCGCCTGATGCCCGAGCACCTCCTACCCAGCACGCCTCCCCCTACACCCCCCGAGCGCACGCCCGCGCGCACGCCCTCGCGCGCCCGGCAATCTGGTGCGCCTGCCTGGTGCGCCTGCTGCCAACCTACCCGGGACAGCCAACCTCCCTGCCCGGGACTGCCTAACACCCTGCCCGACCACCCAAACTCCTCTCACCGGCCACCAACGGCCACCCACAGCCGCCGACCACCACCCAACCTCAAATCCACCCTCCTAACAAGCATCTAAGCAAGAAAGGAAAGGAAAAAGGGCTTACCAAGGGAAAGAAGGGAAGTTCGGTTGCTCTCCGCGCACCGAAACCTCTCCCCAAAGGCCTCCAACGCCGGGATCTCCCTTGGCCCTCGAAATGGCCCAAATCAGGGGAGAAAAGAGGGGGGATGAAGGGGCCAAACTTCTCGGAATTCAAATCCGAGAACACCGGGGCGTAGATCGGGACCCGATCTAGCCTTTCTATGTTATGGGTTTTAAGTTCTAAGCCCTCTAGGTGGCTCAAAACTTAGAAAAAGAGAGAGGGGGAGAGAGAAATCAAAAGGAAGAAGATGATGAATAGTGGGCAACCTTTTAGATCTCATTTAAATAAGTCAAACCCTACTTGGATTAGGGCTAATCAAGATTAATTAGGCTTAAGTGAGGATTAGATGAGATTTGACTTGGGTCAACCCAACCAAACTAAAAGACAAAAAGGGTTGACCAAGTCATGGGCCCACTTGACCAAGTCAACTCTCCCAATGACTTCTCGCTCGGTCAAAACCCGGATACGCCCCGAAACTGTGAAATTCAGAACGTTACCGGAATTCGACGAAATTTTCGTGAGAGGCCTAAAATGACACCAGGACACATAATATGCAGTTATATTTTCAATCGGAGTCCTCTAGCTCAGGACGATAGCTAACAGTCCAAAATTTTAGCGGTTCCGATCGAAAAACGAAAAAAATCAAAAAACTGCCCGAATGCTCCAATGGTTACCAGAAGGTTAAAAGTGACACATATATAACAAAGTGCGAACAACATTCGATCTTGATAAGGATGGTACCCTGTATACCTGACGTAGAAGGTGATCGTCACTCCTTTTTGGTATTTCATTAAAATGTAACTTGTTTTCAAAGGGATGCAGGATTTGCTCTCCTTCTCCCCCTCTGGAAGCAAGGTTCTCTCTGATGTCTCTTTCTTTGTATAGCATAGCATACTGATGTAGTATAATCATGGACCGTTCGATTAACATTGAAGACTACCAAATGGATGATGATGATTGATTTACAATTTTAGTAATTTTTGAATGATTTATTTTCTATTTTTAGAATCTGAATTTAAATTTATATTTAAATTTTTTAATCTGATTTTGAATTTGGATATAATTTGGATTTGGTTAGATTTATTTGTGATTTGAAAGTTTTAGAGATTTCTTGAGATTCTAGTTTGTTAGGACTCTCTATTCTATAAATAGCTTTGTAATCACAGAATTTTTATTTTCTTTGTTATATTTTGTTATCCTAGGAGAATTAACAACTACATAGATTTTCATTGTTTCTGGTATTCTTAGGAATCAACAGACTCGTTGAAGCCCATTGTCCCGGTATTCTTTGCAAATCAGCAACATCATTGAAGCTTGCAGCACCACCATCATTTTGAGTATCCATTATTTTCAGAAGTCACGGTACAACTCCTAGATTATCTATATCAAATTGTATAAAAAGCTAGAGGCACTCAAGGTGGACCCTAGTTGCATAAAATTCACAGGTAAATCACGTCATCAAATGCTTGGACTATATCACCAACTTCTTCAATCAAACTCGAGTTATCAAATACAATTTTGATTACCAATAAAAAAATTGTTTTGACTTATTTTTTAAAACTATATAATTATCTAATCATATACATTATAACAAATAAATTATATAGTCAATTTTTTTATTTTTTTGTGTTAAATGGTTATATTACTATTAGCGAGAAAGGTGTACAAATATTCCCCACATGCTTTAGCATGGCGGATGGGACACCCTCCCCTTTACGGGATGTCGTGTGGTCGAATTGGCAGAAGAAAAAAAAATGGTTTAGTCTCAGGAGACTGGTTACTGCATCCCTTTGGACTGATTGTTAGAGGTCTAGTGGCCCCTTCTCTATGCTCTGAATGGATGCAGAGGGTTTATATATATATATAAACCCGGTTTGCAAATAGTTTACAGGGCAGCAACTCACTAATTTTGAGGCAAAAGAACTGGAATAGAAGAAGCACCCTAAGAACTACGCCTATCATTTTGTCTGTTCCCCTATATTAGGACAACATTCCATAGAGAGAAAGGTAGTTAATATTCCCAAGAGGATAAAGATGGATAAGCCATGTTGAGGTCTGATTTGACCTGTTAGTTCACCCTTAGCCTCTCATAGTCTCATTTTAGCAAATGTACAGTATCCCTTTAGCATCTGATATAAACTTTAAGTCGAGCAATGTGGCTGAGAATCTTTTCCAGTTTTATTATTATTATTGTAGGAGACCAAATCCGCCACAAAATGGAATAAGGAATAAGATTGCATAAGTATGAGAGTAAAGCGTAGATACGTCAATTTGATTTCAAGCGATCCGGAAGGGGAAAGCTCAAGGGCCCAAATTACCCCATGAGTTAAGCAGGCCCATCTTCCTCATCAGGTCGGGCAAATGATATTGCCCGATCAGGTCCAGTCGGACTCTCACACAGGTTGAATGTTTAATTCCTAGCTGTCCAAGGACAGACACATGACGTTGCCCAACCAAGTCAAGATGGCTGAATACAAAAGTTTTGACCAAAAGTATGAGCTGTACAAACCACAATACCCGAATTGAAATACAGGTTGGCCATACATCTATCTCAGTAAAATAATGGTTAGCCAAAGGAATATTCTCTAGCACGGGAGAAAGGACTAGATGTCAGAGAATTAGTTGCAATATGTCAATCCCTAGGTGACACGTGTCCACATATCCTGGAGCCATGTGGATATTCCATTTCATGATACACTCACCCCTCCCAAGGCAAAGCTCGGCACGCCCCTTCTCTAGTATAAAGGAGAACATCTCCCCCCTCTCAAGGTATGCACTCTCTCCCCTACTAATGCTCATGAATTCCAAGATTTTCTTCTCATGGAGAAATAACTAACTTGAGTGTCAGAGAGGCGTTAGCCAGGTGTTTGCAAGTTGAAGAAGAAGGAAGAAGGTGAGTGGAAGAAACTTGCTCTGTATCGACACGGGAAGAAGTTAACGGCAACATCTTCTCGAACCTACATTAAAAGCCCGGATTCATGTTGATCTGGCCCAGAAGTGGAGGACCAGATTTCATCCACCACAAATTGGCGCCGTCTGTGGGAAGAACGAGAAGCGGTTCCCAACTTAAAAACTGAGAAAATGGTGATGACTAGAACTCGGTCGACAATTCAAGAGCAAGTCGCAGATGACGGCCACGTGACACCTGAAGATCCACCTATGCACCAAGGACAAGCTGTTGGAGGATCTACTTCGCAACACCCGACACTGGAGGCGGGCCGCAACTTTGCTAAGGAGCTTGAGGAGATGAATCAGAGATATCATCATCTCGAGAACGTGATGGAGGAGTTCCTGAAGCGACCAGGCGTCGCACTACCACCACCTCCCATGGAAGTACAAAATCTGGAGGCTCTTATCGGAATGGAGGCCGATATGCGAGATCAGGACTGGCAGAGTCAACGGGCCAATGACAGGAGTGACGAATAAGTGTACTCCTTTGTAGGGGAGCATAAGCGACAATAAAAAGAACCTGCCTGGTTAGCCTTTCCAAGTGAGGCAACCCAAGCTAGATAAGGAAGAGCATCACAACCACTCCCCGCATCGGGAGCAAAGAGGCAGGCGCATGCCACCCCAACAATTGTCTAGGCGTGGTCGCTTCCGAAGTCCCAGCTGTTATTCGACATCATCGATGATGACTATGAAGGAGAACGACCTGGTCGGACAAGGAGAATGTATAGGAGCGAAATGACAAACACCCACGATCGTCACTTCATCGCTAGAGCATTAAGGGGGTTTGAATCCCCATTTGTTCAAAACAACTTGCACAGTACTCCACCCAAGAAGTTTGTCTAGCCCAAGTTTCATCTATACAATGGAACCATTGACCTGTTTGACCATGTGCTGAGTTTCTGGCACGCCATGGCCCTGTACGAACAATACGACAAGCTCATGTGTAGAATGTTCCCTTCCAGTCTGGAGGGGGCAGCGCTCAGTTGGTTCCATCAAATTCCCAGCGGATCAATCTGATGTTTTGAGGAACTCGGAACTCTTTTCACCGAGCATTTCATATGCAGTCGGAAGCAGAAAAAGGACCTAGGCAACCTCATGAAGGTGCACATGCAACCTGGAGAATCAATTCGGTGTTATGTTGACCGCTTCCGCCTCCTCATGTTCGAAGTCGATAAGTGTGGCATTCTAGAACAGGCTACCCCCAAAGCATGAACTAAGAAATTCCCTGGTGAAAAAGGTTCTTGAGTCGCTGAATGAGCTGATGTGCCGAACAGAGAAGTAAGCCAAGGTGGAGGATGACGCCACTTCTTCACGACCGCAAGCAGCGGCGGTCTCCAAGAACCCTCCACTAAGAGAGGATAAGGGACGCAAACCACGGGGTGACACGAAAAGAAATTTGACAACTAATGAAGTCAGGGAGCGCCTGTACACCAAGTTTACTATGCCTCTTGTTCAAATCCTTGAGAAGATAAAGGATGCGCCCTTCTTTCTATGGGCGCCCCCGATGAAAGGCAATCTGGCCGCCAGGGATAAGGGCCTCAAGTGCGATTATCACAGGGATTATGGACATCAGATGGAGAAATGCCGAAACATTAAAAGGATTCTTAGACACCGAAGAGGGAAAGAGACCCAAGAAACATGTAATTGTCGTAGCACCGTCACATGCGGCAGGAGTAATTGACATGATCTGTGGAGGGCTACCAACTTTGAAAGATCCCAAATCGGTCAAGCGAGTTAAGAAGAGGAGCCTGGGTCGTATCAAAGTTTTACAAGTCAATCAGGCAGCTCGATTGATTACCAAAAGGACAAAGGTGGAGGATCTGGGGCTCATTACCTTTTCTGATGATAATTTAGCCGATGTCACCATACCACATAGTGACACTCTCCTGATCACCTTGCGTATAGCAAATTATGATGTCAAAAGAATACTAATTGACATTGGAAGCTCAGCTGATATTTTGTTCATGCAATCCTATCTCAAAATGGGTCTGAAACACTCTAGTCTGGAGCCAATGCATGATCCGCTGATTGCTTTTAACGGGAGCTAAGCCGTCCCTGTAGGGCGGATAAGCTTACCCGTATGGGCAGGAGAAGAAACAGTCATGATAGTGTTCACTGTCATTGACTTCCCCTCCCCCTACAATGCCATCATGGGCAAAACTTGGTTAGGGGCGATGAAGGCCGTACCCTCAACTTATCACCAGAAGCTACACTTCCCAACCTCTCACGGAATTATGGAAATATGAGGCGACCAATCTATTGCAGAAAGGTGTTATGCCATCGCCACTTCCGGTAAAGCTCTAGCTGAGGAGAAAGCTAGAGGTGTAGGTGACATACACCCAAAGAGATAGCAATTACTGGCGGATCGGGTGAAGGCCGATGAGGCCGACCCTATACTGCCGAGAGGGTAGTTGAAGACCTGGAGAAAATCTTTATTAACCCCTTCAAACCAGAGAAGTATTTCCTTATCGGTACTGCATTAAGTCAAAACGAGAGAGAAAGTTTGATCAATCTACTGCACGAGCACATTGATGCATTCGCATGGAAGCAGTCCAATATACCGGGCATTAATCCAGATGTGGTCTATCACTGGTTGTGCATCTCGCCCATAGTACGGCTTGTCAAGCAATGGCAAAGGCGAGTAGCCCCAGTCCACGCCAAAGCAATTAAGGAAGAAGGGGAGAAGCTCTTGACTGCAGGGTTCATCCGGGAAGTGCAATATCCTGACTTGCTATCCAACATCGTGGTGGTGCCTAAGAAGAATAATTAATGGCGAGTTTGCGTTGATTTCACTGATTTGAACAGTGCTTGCCCAAAAGATAGCTTTCCCCTTCCTAAAATTGATCAGTTGGTAGACGCCTCCTCTGGCAATGAGCTAATGAGCTTCATTGACGCATACTCTGGGTATCATCAGATTCTAATGTATGAGCATGACGTAAAAAAACCGCGTTTATCACCCCAATGGGCACCTATTGCTACACAGTTATGCCCTTTGGACTGAAGAATGCGGAGGAAACATATCTGCGGCTGATCACAAAGATGTTCAAGCAGTAGATCAGGACGATTGTTGAAGTCTATATAGATGACATGTTGATAAAAAGTGAGAAACGGGGAGATCATTTGGAACACATTAAAAAGGCCTTCGGGGTGCTCCGTAGTTATCGGATGAAATTGAATGCATCTAAGTGTTCCTTTGGGGTTGAGTCGAGTAAGTTCCTTGGTTTACTGACTACACACCGTGAGATAGGAGCCAACCCCAACCAGATCAAGGCCGTATTAGAAATGGACCCACCAAGGAACATGAAGGAAGTTTAGAAGCTGATCGGGAGACTATCAGCCTTGGATCGATTTATCTCAAAGGCCACCAAGGGAAACCATCCATTTTTTAAGCTACTTAGAAAGGCTAAAAAATTTGACTAGACCCCCGTATGTTAGTCGGCCTTCAACGAGCTCAAAATGTATCTTGCATCACTACCGTTGCTAATGAAACCAGCCCTGGGTGAGTCGTTATACCTTTACAATATAGCCTCTAACAACGTAGTCAGTTCGGCCATTATAAAAGAGCATTAGGTGGTGCAACAGCCGTTTTACTACGTCAGCAAAATCTTTGTGTGTACCAGAATCCTGGTACCTTTACCTTGAAAAAATTGCTTATGCCATTCTCATATCTTCAAGGAAGCTCAGGCATTACTTTGTCTACCATTCAATTAACGTGGTGACTGACTATCTCCTCAAACTAATCCTCAGGAAGGCCAACATCACGGGGTGGATGCTAAAATGGGTGATTGAGTTGTCCCCTTTTGAACTCTAGTACATCCCGAGAAGTGCCATAAAAGGACAAGTTTCCGCCCGACGTATTGGTAGACTTGACCACGTCATCCTTGGAAGTTTTTCTGGTGGACGACCAAGAAGCAGTGGCTGGCCCCACGTGGACTTTGAACGTTGATGGAGCCTCTAACCGCAAGGGCGCATGAGGCAGAATATGAAGTGCCTATTACCAGATTGGAGCTTGCGATCCACCTCGACGTAAGAATTGTTGACATGTTCAGTGATTCACAACTAGTGGTGTTCCAAAGTACCGGGGAGTACGAGACCCGGGATGAACGAATGGCGGCATACCAAGCGAAAGTACAACACCTACTCTCCTAATTCAAGTCGGCCACTACCTTATATTATTGCGCGGTGAATCCTTATAATGGTTTGATTTAACGTTGATGAAAGTGATTCATGCATGTGTGTGTATGCGTTATTTGTTTATTTTTATTACATGCTACTACCTTTGCATGCTACTGTTTGCCTGGTTTGTCTTTCCAAGGCGGGCTTTACAGGTCCAGCTTTTCAAGTCCGGCTTTACAGGTCTGATTTTTCAGGTAGGGCTTTACAGGTCTGGCTTTATTTGTAGTCGTTGATTATTCTTCTTGGCCGTTTGATCCAACTATGTAATCATAAAGAACCTGAACACGCGATCTTGCGTATCTTCTTCTGTCAAGGATCTACGAAAAACTTTACACGTGGCGCTAAGGCGGGATATTTAAGGCGTTTGAATTTTGCTATCATGATTAGGGTTGCCATTTTTCCTCTAGAAACCCCAACCGCCATTCCTCGGTCAGTCAAAAAGACGTGCCGTCTCTGTGGCACTGTCAGTGCCTCTCAAATAGGAGCTCAATGATTTCATGGGGAGAGAGATAATCAAGTCTTCCACCTTCGAACAAGGTACTGTTCTTGTCTTTGTCCTCTATTTTCTTCTCTAGCATACCCGACTTCGTAATCGATTTGCACTTTCATTTAAGTCCTTTTCGTCTGCTAAGAGGAGACGGCTTTTGTTTTGGAAAACTCTTAATCTTCGTCTTCATCCAACGCAATGCAATCCCAATTTCTTTAGAATTTTACTGTGTTATGTAGCATTCAATAGGGATTTAAATATGGATTTAGGCGTTCCTGAGATAATGTACACATACGAGCTTAGGAAGTCTGGCAGAGGTTATCATTTTCGGGCCAGGGACTCCAAACAGAAGTTCATAGATGAATTGTTGGACTCGAAAAAGAACTGGTCTAACAGCAAATTGATTGTTCTGTCTGGTAATTGAGAGTTTGGTGAGGCTCCCAAAGATATATGGAAGGTCCTCTGATTCATTCTGATTTCCCCGATTGGTCGGACAGTACTACTTAGTTTAAGCATATGTGATTCTTATCTCAGTCTTTTTTTTTTGTTGCCTATTTTTAAATTGCACCCTTTTTTGGTTAAGCTTATGCAGCAAACTCTCGTCCATCTCAGGAGTTGGTGAAGTGGGAGCATATATGAGTCGCTTCGAAAAGAAGTGAAAAAATCTTTTTCAGAATTCTTGGTTGGGACAACCCCAACCCTAGTAGCACTCGCCGACTTGGGCCTCGCTTGGGTGACATTTTCACGGCCCCACCTTTCCCTCTTGCCGAACAGACCTCTCCTTCACCTCTGCACGTGAGATCAGATAGAGGAGGATTTGAAACCTCTTTTTACCTTTGGACTTAGTGACCCAATGGCAACTGAGAGTTCTTCCAGTGGTGCCCGACACGGTTCACACTCTCGTAGGGGATCTAAGAGCAGTCCTAAGCCAGGGGAGAAGTCGGGCCCTAGCTTTGTTGGGAGGATAGTCCTAAACTCCAACGAGAAGGAGAAGAGGGTTAGGCTGGTAGCACTTCAGCCTGAAATAGACAGACGATCGGAAAATATTGGCAAGATTCCTGGTCCTGAAAAGAGGAAACACTTGCCGACCAGGCAGGCTGCAAGTACCCCGACCAAGAAGAGCAGGCAAACGGTGGTCAGTCAACCGTCATCGGCAGTGCCCCTCTTAGTAAGGGAAAAGAAGTTGTTCCGACCTTTCAATCACAACCCCAACCTAGCTTCAGGTGTTTCTGCCTGCCCCCAAGACCAAGATGCACCTATTCGGGTTTCTGACTCTGGTATGAAAGATCGCAAGGTTTCCATTGGTCTAATGAATTCTGTCATTCTTGAGAAGGACAGAACTCTTGCAGACATTGTATCTGCTTTAGAGACAGGGTCAATTCTGTAGAGCATGGCCTACCAGGTATGTCTTCCTTGTTATGGCTCGTATTCTAGAAAAATTTTTAAAATGCATTTCTCATGGTTTTTGTAGTGTGATGCAGCTTAACATTTACTCCAGCATGGTAGGTCGTAAATATGACCAAATTATTGGTGACGCCATGAAGGCAATTCGAGAACGTGATGGGGAACGAGTATCTTGGGAGAAGGCCGAGGCCGACCTGAAAAGCACCCAGGAAGAACCTTCTCGAGCAATTGAAAAATTTAAAAAGAATTTTAAAGAGATTTCTGAGGCCTTGGAGAAGGAGCAAATAAAAAAGGCCCGTATCATTTCCAAGGCCGAACAGAAGAAGAAAGAAATGGAGTTGGATTTTGAAATCCAAATTCTTGAGAAAGTGCAGGGGCATTTGGACCGGATTGAAAGGAAGGCTGCGGAGGCCATCGCAGTTGGATACGACAGGGGCTACCACAAGGGCTTCCAAGACTGTAGGGATGGTGTGTCCGAGCCAGGCCCGGAGATAGTTATTCAAGTGCTCGGGCCCCAACTCCTTGAATCCGATGCTGACATTAACAAGGATGGAACCCCGGATTTGATTTCCCCCTCCCAACAGAAAAAAATGCCCAGTCAGGTAACCAGTTTCCTCCGTTGTACCTTATCGGATATAATTGATGTTGATGAATTTCCTTCCTTTGGTCGGCTTGATAATTCTTCTGCCATGAAGTCGGAGGTTGCGAATGTTGCAGGGGCAAAGAAAGAGCCTACCAAGAACATCACGGAGGTAGAAGTTTGCCCCTCCGTTGTTGAAGCGTCTGAAGCTATAGTTCATATGAACGAGGTACTAGTAACCCTCACAGGCGGAGTTGATGACCACGATGACACCGAGGACATCTCTGCTGCCCTAACCCGTCGAGCTTCTTCAAAGTGTGATGCGGGGAGGGTTTAATTCGGAATCTTGAGAGAGTTTTTATTTTTTATTTTTCTTCCTTAAAAACTCATGGTTTGATCGTTTTATAGCATGAATGCCAGCTTATTGTATGGTGGATTTGTATGGACAATTTTCCTTGCTTTTGACTTTTGGTTTACTCTTTGGTACTCATTCTTTATCCCATCTTTTGATAATTCTATTTAAATAATATCTTTTAATGCTGCCATTGCTTAGAGATGATATGTGTCGTCCTTCCTTGGATGCGTTTTGGATTTATGCTTCTTTTTTGTTTTAGAAGTCATGGATTGTTTCTGTCCTTTTATATATATATTTTTTACGTCTGACGTCACCCCTTGAACGCATGTATTGCAGGTGATCTGTGTTTGTTTTGCCGTTAAGGCTAATGTGTGACCTCTGGTCTGAGTAGAGTTGAGTGCTACCTAATCAATGAATAGAGCAAAGCTCCTAGTACACCCTCCGTAAATGGAATAGGGTGTTGTTCATCTTTCACAAGTGGAGCATGGCTCCTCACGACCTCACTCGTGTCCCAGCCCATAGAGTGCGATTAAGTTTTGGTGCAAGTGGGGCTCTACCCCGCGCGACCTCTTTCTTCTGAGGGGTAGGAGAGTGCTAACGTGCTAAGCGAATAGGGCCGAAACCCCTCGTGAGCTCCGATTTTTGAATGTCTGAGTGCAATTCACTTAATAAGTTTGAGCTATGCTCCTCGTGACCTCTCTCCCTATCATGGAAGTTCAGAGTGCTGCTTGTCTTACCCTATGGGAGATGCATCTCCCGTGATATTTTTTGAGAGATTTGAGGCGCTGCCAGTTGAACCAATGGGGCACTCCCTTTAGCAACCTCCGGTCTTATTGATGACAGAGTGCAACTAGTTTTCACAGGTGGAAGCATGCCCTTTGACCATCTTTAATTCACCCGGGGTGATAAGGTGTACATTCGATGTCTGAGCACCCTTACATCATAACAACTTTTCACTTTGATGTTACTCATACACATATAATTTAGAGAAAAGACAACATATTTCATTAATGATAATATTTTTTGAGATGGATTATATTCCAAGGTCGGAGAATCTCATTTCCGTCCATAGTTTCGAGGTGGTAGGCTCCGTTTGGTCCGACTTGTGCAACTTGAAGGGGCCTTCCTAATTTGGACTTAGTTTGCTGTCCTTCTTGCTCTTGGTCTCTGGAAAAAATTCCATGAGAACTAAATCACCAACTTGGAAACTTCTGCTTGAAACTCGCCGATTATAGTATCGAGATATTTGATTCTGATAGTCTGCCGTCCTTATCACCACAATTTCACTTCTTTCTTCACGGAGCTCTAGGTCTTGCATCATTTGACTATCATTCGCAGGTCGGTCAAAATCCTGAGTCCAGAGTGTGGGCAGGTTGGTCTCGACTAGTAGGACGGCCTCGATTCCGAATGCTAGTGAAAAGGGGCTCTCTCCTATAGGTTTTCTTGAGGTGGTCCTGTTAGATCAGAGGACTGGAGGGAGTTCCTCGACCCACTTTCCCTTGGCATTGTCAAGCCTTTTCTTTAAACCATTCAAGATGGTTCGGTTTGTGATTTTAGCTTGCCCGTTGTTATATATGTGTCACTTTTAGCCTTCTGGTCACCATTGGAGCATTCTGGCAGTTTTTCAACTTTTTCTTTTTTCGATCGGAACCGCTAAAATTTTAGACTTTTGGCTATCATCATGAGCTTGAGAACTCCGATTCAAAATATAACTGCACATTATGTGTTCTGGTGCCATTTCAAGCCACTCACAAAAATTTCATCGAATTCCGGTAACGTTTCAGAATTTCACAGTTCCGAATCGTATCCGGGTTTTGACCAAGCAAAAAGTCATTGGGAGACTTGACCAAGTCAAAGGTGACTTTGACCAAGTCAAAGGTGACCCTTGACTTGGTCAATTGGTTTTGTTTGTTAGTGTGGTTGGGTTGACTAGGGTCAAAGTTCACCTAAACCTAATTTATTTTTCTAAGTGGTGTGTGTGTGTGTGTGTGGTGTGTGTGTGGCCTTTAAGTGAGGTCCACGCCCACCAATAGTTCTTCTTCTTTATTCATTCCTCTCTCTCTCACACACCAAATCTCTCATTCCCTCTCTTTAAACCTCCATTTTGACCTAGTAGAAGTGGTGGAAAAGAAAAACCCTAGAAGAAGGAAAGGAAGGTGAGGACCCGATCTACCTTCCCATGGTTTCGTTTTTGCTTTTCCCCTATGTTGACCCCCTCTCATGGCTCCTTTTCTCCTCTGTTTTTCAGCCTTGCTAGGGCTGAGAAGAGGCTTGGTAGTGGTGGTCTTGTTGGTGGCGTTTCGGTGCGCGAAGAGCACCCGATTTTCCCTCCCTTCCTTTCCTCCCTTGGGTGAGTCCTCTTCCTCCCTTTTTCTTGTGTAGATGCTTGATTAGGATGTGTTTTGGGTATGCATGGTATGCATGTGTGTTGGGGGTGTGGGAGGGCCGAGGAAGGTGGTGGGTAGTCTGCGCGCGCAGGCAGAGCAGGCGCGCGCAGTCGGGCACGCTGGGGGCGTGCGCGCGTACGTGCGGACGGGCGGGGGTGCGCGCGGGCGTGCACGCGGAGTGCTGCGCGGGGGTGTGCGTGGGGTGCTGCGCAGGGGCGCAGTACGCGCGGGTAGACGCAGGGCTGGACGCGCGGTGCGCGCAAGCATGCCCGCGCGCGCGGTAGCGTGTCTTGGCGTGCGGGCAGGGGCGCAGCAGCGCGTCTGGGTGCGCGGGCTGGGGCGCAGCAGTGCGCCCGGGGCGCGGGCGTGCGTGCGTGCGTGCGCACCCGTGCGTGTGCGTGCGGGTGGCCGTGCGCATGGCTGCCGTGGGTGCGGGAGGATGTCGGGGCACTCGGGCTCGCGTGCGTGCGGGCCGTATGCATGCTTGTCCGAGTGTAGGGTATTTCTAGCGTATTTCTTATGTATTTGTGTAATTACTCACCATTTTGATTACCCATGTCTTGCAGATCTTGACGAGCGGTCACGCGACGACCCGGGTGTTGGTGAGTGGGACAATCCAACCCAGTAGGGAGGCGTTCGATGCACGTAGGCGTGCATTGCCCTCCCCTGGGGCACCATAGTTGCATATTAGCTAATATTAATGTAAACTATGTTTTGCATGAATATTATGTTGTATCCATGCCACCTAGACTTGCATGCTAGGGATATGCACCCTTATATTGATTAATGTGATGTATCCATGCCGCCTTAGATTTGTATGCTAGGGATATGCACCCTTACATCACGTATAGAGGCCTGTGCATGCCTAGACACCTTGCCCCGATCTGTGCATGTTCCCACCTAGTTTAATTTAATTAAATCAAATGTGAGCATGCCTTAGAGAATATTATAACCTTGTTGTTATAATATATGTCTCCCCGCATCTTAGTTATGCGCCCTGGAGGAATTCTAGTGAATTCATGGCATTAGTAGAGTTGAAATCGGTGTCGGCGGATCCATGAGGATCGTATCCATGTGGGTAGGCTGTTTCTCTTCCCTTCGTTGGATCCGTGTAGGGACTCCCCAGCGTTAGACAGGCTGTCCTGACAGAGGGCTCCCATCTGTAGGTACCTCCGATGCATCGGACTGTGCTGATCGTGGGAGTAGACCAGGCAAGCTATGGAGTGGAGGAGAGGCTATCGGTGGACCAAGGGTGATTAACAGCCTAGCCAATCCCAAAAGACCATGTCATCCCTTTGAGGGTGAGGGTGAGGATGGGGTGGGTCGGTGATGTAACGACCCACTGGATTGTGTAGTTACTCCCACTTAGGGGATATAAATCATTTAAGGTTAATATGAATTGTGATGCATGGGTTGTGCTATTCACTGTGCGTGTGGCTCACCCCTCGCATATTCTTTTCTCCAGTGATATCTGAGTCGGATCTGAAGGAGGAGCTCCCCGAGGCACATCAGCAGTAGCGGAGCAGCGTCACGTTCTGCGAGTGAGAGGCCATCAGCATCCCCTTTTGATTGTATGTATTGTATTCCGTGCTTGGGCACACGTTTGTATTATATTTGGATGTCGTTGTATATATTGGCTCTCACAGGACAGTTGATTATGTATCGGGTCTGTAATATGTCTTTTGAATTACAGACTCAGTCTTTTAGCTTCCGCTATTTGTGTATATATTATGTCAGCCACCTTTTTGTCTGTGTTGTCATTTTTGATGTTATTTAGAGTATGTTATTGACCTCTTGTATAGACTGCTGATATCATATATACCATTGCCGCGCCTCGGGGACGGCCGCCTTGGGGCGTGACACCCGTTGCTCTGTGGATATCGCAGAGTTGAAAAGTGATGTTGTATTCTAAACTCTTCACATAATTCCTTTATCAGGGAGTTGTCAAATTGCTTTCCGTTGTCAGAAATTATGGAGTGAGGAACTCCAAATTGGCACACTATATCCTTCCATAAGAAGGCCTTAACTTCAACATCTCTTATCCTCTCCAGGGGTACTGCTTCGATCCATTTTGTGAAGTAATCAGTGGTGATCAAAAGGAAGCGTCTCTGCCAAGGTGCCATAGGCATAGGTCTGATAATGTCCAATCCCCATTGGGAAAAAGGCCAGGGACTCTTGAGCTAAACTAGGCCTCCGGCTGGTTGGTGAATGAGTGGGTCGAACTTTTGACATTTCTCGCATTTTTGGATGAGATCTGTAGAATCTCTTTTCATCTTCGGCCAAAAATAGCCGATTGATATTGCACAAAAGGCTGGTGATCTAGAGCCGATGTGGCACCCACATAAGCCCGAGTGGAGTGTATTCAATACACGATGCGCCTCTCGTGGTCCGATGCATCTGAGGTAGGGTCCTTGAAAGCTACTTTTGTACAGGATTCCCATAGATGACATCTAGAATCTAGCTGCCCTCTGCTTGAGCTTTCTAGCTTCAAACTTGTTTTCTGACAGAAATCCTTATGCGAGGTGGTCGTTTAATATTTGTCATCCAGTTGGGAGAATCTTCGGTGTTATATATGTTTTACTTTTTAGCCTTCTGGTAACCATTGGAGCATTCTGGCAGTTTTTGAGTTTTTTTCGTTTTTCGATCGGAACCGCTAAAATTTTGGACTGTTAGATTGAAAATCTAACTGCATATTATGTGTCCTGGTGCCATTTCAAGCCACTCACGAAAATTTCATCGAATTCCGGTAACGTTTCAGAATTTCACAGTTCCGCGAAGCGTATGCGGGTTTTGACCAATCGAAAAGTCATTGGGAGACTTGACTTGGTCAAAGTTGACCTTGACTTGGTCAAATATTTTGGTTTTTAGTGTGGTTGGGTTGACTAGGGTCAAACCTCACTTAAACCTCACATAAACCTTGCTTAACCTAATCTTTTTTTCACTAAGTGTGAGTGTGTGAGTGTGTGTGGTGTGTGTGTGCCTTAAATAAAACCCACGACCAAGAATAGTTGCACTCCCCTATTCATCATCTTCTCCACCAAAATCTCTCTCTCCCTTCTCCTTATTTCCTTGATTTGATCTAGCTAAGGTGGTTAAAAAGAGAAACCCTAGAAGGAGAAAAGATAGGTAAGGACCCGATCTATCCTTCCATGGTTTCGTTTTCGAGTTCCCTCATGTGTGACCCCCCTCTCATAGCCTCTTTTCTCCTCTGTTTTGCAGCCCCTCATTGGCTGAGTGGAGATTTTGGTGGTGGTGGTCTTGGTGGTGGCAAATCGGTGCCCGAAGAGCACCTGTTCTTCCTCCCTTTTCCTTCCTCTCCTTGGGTGAGTTTCTTTCCTTCCTTTTCTTGTTTAGACGCATGTTAGGAGGTGTTTTTGGTTATGCATGGGTGTTGGATGGTTGGAGGGGGCTGTTGGGAGGGGGGGGGGTTGGAGGTGTTAGGGTTGGCTCGGGTGCATGCGGGCTCACTGGCGCGCGCAGGCAGGCAGGCGCAGGCGGGCAGGCGTAGACAGGTAGGCGCAGGCAGGTGAGCTGCGGGCAGGCGGGCTGGGCGCATGCTGTCGGGCTCGCTAGGCGCGTGCGGTCGGGCGCGCTGGGCGCAGTGCACGAGGTGCGCGCGGAGCGCTGCGCAGGGGCGCGTTGCGTGCGGTGTGCGCGGGGCAGGCGAGCGGGCGTGCGCACAGGGTGCTGCGCTGGGGCGCAGTGCGTGCGGGTGTGCGCGCGAGGTGCTGCGCTGGGGCGCAGTGCGCGCGGGTGCACCAGGGGCTGGACGCGCGGTGCGCGCGGGCACGCGCGAGCGTGCGCCCGGTGTGCGGCTGGTCTGGGCGTGCGGGCAGAGGCGCGGCAGCGCGTCTGGGCGCGCGGGCTGGGACGCGGCAGTGCGCCCGGGGCTCGGGCGTGCGTGCGTGCGTGCGCACCCGTGCGTGCACGTGCGGGTGGCCGTGCGCATGGCTACCCGGGGGTGCGGGAGTGAGTCGGGGCACTCGGGCTCGCGTGCGTACGGGCCGTATGTACGCTTGTCCGAGTGTTGGGTATTTTTAGTGTATTTTTGTATATATTGTTTATTTTACTCACCGTGTTGAATACCCTGTCTTGCAATCTTGACGGACGGTCACGCGACGACCCGGGTATTGGTGAGTGGGACAATCCAATCCAGTAGGGAGGCGTATATGCTCTTAGGCGTGTATCGTCCTTCCCTGGGGCACCATAGTTTAATATTAACTTGTATAATATGTAATCTATGCAGGCATGATTGTTATGTAGTGTGCATGCCACCCTAGATCTTGTATGTTAGGGACTTACACCCTTAAGATATGTGTAAGAGCCATGCATCCTGATACCATATTTTCATGCTAGGAAGCCTTGACCTGTGCATGTTCCCATTTAGTTTAATTTATTTAAATCAAATGTGAGTTATTTAGTAATGAGCATGCTTAGTGAATATTATAACCATGAGGTTATAATACAGGCTTCCCCGCATCATAGTTATGCGCCCTGGAGGAATTCTGAAGAATTCATGACATTTAAATTGTTAGGAAGATGTTGCCGACGGATCCGATTGGATCGTATACGTGTAGGTAGGCTGTTTCTGTTCCCTTCGTTGGATCCGTATAGAGACTGTCCCAGCGTTAGACAGGCCGTCCTGACAGAGGGCTCCCATCAGTAGGTACCTCCTGATTTGGTTTCGGATTGTGCTGAATTGTGGGTGTAGACCAGGCGGACTACGGAGTGGAGGAGAGACTATCGGTGGACCAAGGGTGATTAACAGCCTAGTCAGTTCCAATAGCCGTGTCACCTATTGGAGGGTGAGGGTGTGGTGGGTCGGCGATGTTGCGACCCACTGGATTGTGTAATTCCTGCCACTTAGAGGCTTTGAATTATTTGTGGTTAATATGAATTGTGATGGATGGGTTGTGCTATTCACTGAGCGTGTGGCTCACCCCTCGCATATTTTTCTCCAATTATCATGGAGTCGGATCTGAAGGAGGAGCTCCCCGAGGGACTTCATCAGTAGTGGAGCAGCGCCACATTCCCGCGAGTGTTAGAGGCTATCAGCATCCTTTCTTTGATTGTATGTATCATATTTTCGTGCTTGGGCACTCGTTTGTATTATATTTGGATGTATTTGTGCATATTGGCTCTCACAGGACAGTTGATTATGTATCGAGTCTGTAATATGTTTTTGAATTACTGACTCAGTCTTTTAGCTTCCGCTATTGGTGTATATATCATGTCAGCCCTGCTTTTATCTGTGTTGTCATTTTAGCTGTTGTTAGAGTATGTTATTGACCTTCTGTATAGACTGCTGATATCATATATACACTTGCCACGTCCAGGGGACGGCCGCCCTGGGGCGTGACATTCGGTGCTGGCAATCATCGCGACTTCACCAATCTTTTCAATGCTTGGAAACTTTAGATAGTCAATTTGTATGCTTCGGGATGGCTTTCCACTAATCGATGAAGCTAAGTTATCCAAGCATCTGCTTGAGTGTTCCCTTTCTATCTGGTGGATGGTGGTCGATTTGAATCAGGAGAGTAGGTACTACACTTTCTCTTGGTATGCCACCATCCGCTTATCCCGGGTATCATACTCCCCAATGCTTTGGAATACCACTAGTTGTGAATCACTGAAGACGTCAACAATTCTTATGCCAAGGTGGATCGCGAGCTCCAACCCAGCAATAAGCACTTCATATTCTGCCTCATTGTTGGAGGCTTGGAAGCCTAGCTTTATAGCTTGTTCAAACAGAAGCCCATTGCTGTTTTGCAAGACCAGCCCAGCCCCTGCGCCCCTGTAGTTAGAGGCTCCATCAACGTTCAAAGTCCATGTGGGGCCAGCCACTACTTCTTGGTCGTCCACCAGAAAAACTTCTGAGGATGGCGGGGTCAAGTCGGCCAATACGTCGGCAATCACTTGTCCTTTTATGGCACTTCTCGGGATGTACTGGAGATCAAAAGGGGACAACTCAATCACCCATTTTAGCATTCGCCCCGTGATGTTGGCCTTGCTGAGGATGAGCTTGAGGGGATAGTCGGTCACCACGTTAATTGAATGGACGACAAAGTAATGCCTGAGCTTCCGCGAAGATATGAGAAGGGCATAAGCGATTTTTTTGAGGTAAAGGTATTTGGACTCTGGTCCACATAAATATTTGCTGACGTAGTAAACCGGATGTTGCACCCTCTCATGCTCTTTTATAATGGCCGAGCTGACTGCGTGGTCAGAAGCTACAATGTAAAGGTATAACGGCTCAACCGGGGTAGGTTTCATTAGCAACGGTGGTGACGTAAGATACCTTTTGAGCTCGTAGAAGGCTGACTGACATTCTGGGGTCCATTCAAATTTTTCGGCGTTTCTAAGTAGCTTAATAAATGGGAGGTTTCTCTTGGTGGCCTTTGAAGTAAGCGTCCATGAAGCTCATCACCTCATTGCCAATGGGGGCATCTACCAGCTCATCAATTTTAGGAAGGGGGAAGCTATCCTTTTGGCAAGTACTGTTCAAATCAATGAAGTCAATGCAAACTTGCCATTTATTATTCTTCTTAGGCACTACCACGGTATTGGCTAGCCAGTCGGGGTATCGCACTTCTCGGATGAACCTTGCAGCCAAGAGCTACTCCACTTCTTCCTTAATTGCTTCGGCTTGGATTGGGGCTGCCTGTCTTTGCCATTGCTTGGTAGGCCGTACTATGGGAGAGATGCACAACCAGTGACAGACCACATCTAGATCGATGCCAGGCATATCGGACGGCTTCCATGCGAATACGTCAATGTGCTAGTGGAGCAGACCGATCAAACTTTCTCTCTCGTTTTTACTTAATGCAGTACCGATAAGGAAATACTTCTTTGGTTTGAGGGGTTTAATAAAGATTTTCTCCAGATCTTCAACCACCCTCTCAGCAGGATCAGGTCAGGCCTCATTGGCCTTCACCCGATCCGCCGGTAATTTCTATCTCTTCGGGTGTATATCATGTACACCTCCGGCTTGCTCCTCAGCTGGAGCTTCACTGAAAGTGGCGATAGCATAACACCTTTGTGCAATAGATTGGTCGCTTCGTATTTCCATAATTCCATGAGAGGTCAGAAAATGCAGCTTTTGTTGATAAGTTGTAGGTACGGCCCTCATCGCCCCTAACTAGGTTCGGCCCATGATGGCATTGTAGGGGGAGGGGAAGTCCATGACAGCGAACGCAATCATGACTGTTTCTTCTCATGCCCGTACGGGTAGGCTTATCCCCCCTACCGGGACGGTTTGGTTTCTGTTAAAAGCAATCAGTGGATCTTGCATTGGCTCAAGACTAGAGTTTGTTAGACCCATTTTGAGATAAGGCTGCATGAACAAAATATCGGCTGAACTTCCCATGTCAATTAGTATTCTTTTGACATCATAAGTTGCTATACGCAAAGTGATAACGAGAGCGTCACTGTGGTATAGAGACATCGGCCAAATCATCACCGAAAAAGGTTATGAGCCCTGGATCTTCCACCTTTGTCCTTTTGGTAATTAGTCGGGCTTCCTGATGGACTTGCAAAACTTCGCTACGGCCCAGGCTTCTCTTTTCAACTCGCTTGACCGACTTGGGATCCTTTAGAGCTAGTAGCCCTCCGCAGATCATATCAATAACTCTTGCCGCATGCAATGGGGCTACAACGATTACATGCTTCTCGGGCCTTTTTGCGTCTTCGTTGTCTATAAACTCTTGGACTTTCCCTTTGCGGACCACCACCTCTAAAAATCCTTTGAATGTTCGTATTTTTTTGTCTGATGTCCATAATCCCTGTGATAATCGCACTTGAGGCCTTTATTCCTGGTGGCTGGGTCGCCTTTCATCGGGGCACCCATTGAAAGGAGGGCGCATCCTTTATCTTCTCAAGGATTTGGACAAGGGGCAGAGTAAACTTGGTGTACTGGTGCTCCTTGACCTCATTAGTTGTCGGGTTGCGTTTTATGTCACCCCGCAGCTTACTTCCTTTATCCACTCTTGTTGGAGGATTTTTAGAGACTGCTGTCACTGGTTGCGGTCGTGAAGAAGTGGCCTCGTGTTCCACCTTGGCATACTTCTCTGCTCGGCACATCAGCTCATTCAGCGACTCAGGGACCTTCTTCACTATGGAATTTCTTGGTTCATGCTTGTGGGGTAGCCCGTTCCAGAATGCCATGACAGCAGCATTGGAATCACACTAGTCGACTTTGAACATGAGGAGGTGGGAGTGGTCAACATAATAGTGAATTGATTCTCTAGGTTGCATGTGCACCTTCATGAAGTCGCCTAGATCCTTTTTCTGTTTTCGACTGCATATGAAATGTTCAGTGAACAGAGTTTCGAGTTCCTCAAAACATCGGATTGATCCGCCTACATTGAAAGGGAACATTCTACACATGAGCTCATCGTATTGTTCGTACAGGGCCATGGCATGCCAGAAACTCAGCATGATCAAACGGGTCAGTGGTTCTGTTGTATAGTCGAAACTTGGGCTGGACAAACTTCTTGGGTGGAGTACTGTGCAAGATATTTTGAACAAACGGGGATTCAAACCCTTTTAATGCTCTGGTGATGAAATCATGATCGCAGGTGTTTGTCATCTCGCTCTTGTACGTTTGCTTTTTCTGACCAAGTCGTTCACCCTCGTAGTTGTCATCTGATGACGCTGAGTAATGGTTGGGACTTTGAAAGCATCCACGCCTAGACGGTTGTTGGGTTGGCATGCGCTTGCCTCTCGGCTCTCGGCGCGGGGAGCGGTTGTGACGCTCTTCTTCGTCTGGCTTGGGTTGGGTTTCCTCAAGTGGAAAGGCTGATTGGGCAGGTTCTTTTTCTTGTCACTTATGCTCCCCTCTGGAGGAGTACACTGATTCACCACTCCTGTTGTTGGCTTGTCGACTCTGCCGGTCCTGATCTCGTGGGTCAGCCTCCATTCTGATCAGAGCCTCCTGATTTCGCACTTCCGGGGTAGGTGGTGGATGTCACGCCCCAGGGCGGCCAACCCCGGGTCGCGGCAAGTGTATATATCATATCAGAAACCTACACAGGAGGTCAAATATATATACTCTAAACCACAAATAAAATGACAACACAGATCAAACAGGGCTGACATAATATATACACAATATAGCGGAAGCTAAAAACTGAGTCTGTGATCCAAAACATATTACAGACTCGATACACAATCATACGTCCTGTGAGAGCCAATATACATGAAAACAACTGAATATATACAACACGTGCTCAGCACGGAAATACAATACATACAGCCAAGGAAAGGGATGCTGATAGCCTCTGGTACTCGCGGACGTAGCGCTGCTCCGCTACTGAAGAAATCCCTCGGAAAGCTCCAACTGCTGCTCCGGCTCCAGCTCCGGCTCAGTGGCAACTGGGGAAAAACATATGCGAGGGGTGAGCCGCACGCTCAGTGAACAGCACAACCCATGCATCACAGACAATATTTACCAATATTCCATTATTTATCCAGCCATCAATACATAACAACACAAATCCAGTGGTTCGTACTTCGCCGAACCACCACACCCTCACCCTCACCCATCAATGGGTGACATAGGCTATTGGGACTGATAATCATCTATTCACAAATCCAGTAGGTCGCTCATCGCCAACCCACTACACCCTCACCCTCACCCATCAATGGGTGACATAGGATATTGGGACTGACTAGGCTGTTGGTCACCCTTAGTCCACCGATAGTCTCTCCCTCCACTCCGTAGGCCGCCTGGTCTACTCCCACATTCAGCACAGTCCGTCACCTCATCAGGAGGTGCCTACTAATGGGAGCCCTCTGTCAGGAAGGCCCTGTCTAACGCTGAGGGTAGCCTCTACCGAATCCAACGCAGGGAACAGAACAGCCTATCCATACGCATATGATCCACTCGGATCCGCCAACTACATATCATTACAACTCAAATGTCATGAATTCCTCTGAATTCAACCAGGTGCATCATCAAGATGCGGGAACATGTACAAAAATCAGCAAGGCTGGAATATCATTGGGGGAAAGAAACTCGGAAGGGCGGCGTGAGTTCCCCTCATAGGATACCCCGACAACCAAACAAGGAACACGGAGTACCCTAACCCGGGTCTCACCGCTGTCCTTGCAAGGCCCCTCCCCTATAATATCTACCAACTATACTAATAATTATACCAATCATACAATCATTACATATAATATTATTGGGACTAGAACCTTGGGAGGGCAGCCCGAGGTCCCGATACAGGACATCCCGACAACCAAACAAGGAACACGGAGTACCCTAACACGGGTCTCAGCGTTGACCTCGCAAGGCTCCTCCCTATAATATTATCCTAAGGCATGCGATCTAACAGATACCAGCATTTAATTTAATAAATAAACTAGTAGGACGCATGCATAGGCCGGGGTTTCCTAGCATCAAAACCAGGGGACATGCTGCATGGCTCATACGCATATCCTATGGGTGCAAGTCCCTAACATAAAAGCCTAGGGTAGCATGCATTTCTACATTTTCATCAGGCTCACATGCAATACATATTATTACAGGTTAATATAATCCACGGTGCCCCAGGAGAGGTCGGTATACGCCCAAGTGCGTATAACACCTCTCTACTGGGTTGGATTGTCCCACTCACAGAATCGGGGTCGTCGCGCGACCGCCCGTCTAGATCTGCAAGACAGACAATCAATATGGTGAGTTAAAATCCATAAATACTACAAAATACATAAACCCATAATTAAACTCCCAACACTCGGGCAAACGTGCATACGACCCGCACGCACGCTAGCCCGAGCATTCCGACACCAACCCGCACGGCCGGCCACCACCCGCACGGCCACCCGACCGCCCGGACGCGCCGCCGCGCCTCAGCCCGCGCACTCCGCGCACCGCCCGGGGCTCCGCGCGTCCACCGAGCCCAGCCGCGGCAGCCCGCACGCGCCCCGCACGCCGTGCGCTGGCCCGCGAGCACCCCGCACGCCCCCGCGCGCGGCGCCTCGCCCCCGCGCACACCATCCCTGCCTTGCCGCGCCCCGCGCACGCCTCGCGCGCGCCTCCCGCCCCGCGCGCTCCCCGCGCGCACCTCCGCCGCTCCGCCGCGCCTCGCGCGCACCACGGCCGCCTCGCCGCGCCCTCCGCGCGCACTCTGCACACCCGCGCGCACTGTCTAGCACCTCTGCCACCACCCCGCGCACGCCTAGCACCTCGGCCACTACCTCGTGCACGCCCCCGACCAGCCCCTCGCGCCGGACCCGCGCGACCAGCTCCTCGCGCGCAGCTCGCCATCAGCCCCTCGCACACAGCCGCACGGACAGCCCTGCGCACAGCCGCCCGAGCAGCTCCCCGCACCAGACCCGCGCGCACTCGCTCGCACGCACGCCCGCGCATGCACGCGCGCGTGCGCACGCGCGCCCGGCCTGCGCGCCGCCTGGGTCGCTGCCGCTGCTGCCTGCGCCCGAGGACGTCTCCCAAGCCTGAGCACCACCAACCACCCCTCACACTACCGCCGACCACCTCCAACCACCTTCGACCACCCTCCGACGACCCCCACTGCCACCGACCACCTCCCAACCACAAAACCCCCCCTAGCAATCATCTAGACAAGAAAAAGAGGGAAAGGAGGCTTACCGAGGGGAGGAAGAGGCGTCCGGTGGATCTCCACGCGCCGAAACCCTTCCCAAAAGCCTTCTCACGCCCCGATCTATCACGGCCCTCGATTTGGCTCGAAACAGAGGAGAGAGAGGGGAGGTCGGGGAGGCTAGGATCGTCGGAATTCGGATTTGAAGACACCGGAGCGTAGATCGGGACCCGATCTACACTTCCCGTGCTTTAGGTTTTTGGTTTTGAGGGGTGTAGGGGGCTCAAACGGAAGAAAAACGGAGGAGAGGAGAGAGAGAGAGCAAGTCGGGAAGATGATGAATAGTAAAGATATTTTTGATTCCTTTTAAGTAGAGCGCGACTTAAAAACCCGGATACGCCCCGGAACTGCGAAATTTTTGCAAACGATGCCAGAATTCGATGAAATTTTCATGAGAGGTCTAAAATGGCACCAGGACACCAAATATGCAGTTAGATTTTCAATCGGAGTCCTCTAGCTCAGACGATAGCTAACAGTCAAAAATTAGCGGTTCCGATCGAAAACCCTAAAAATTTTAAAAACTGCCAGGACGCTCCAACGGTTACCAGCAGGCTAAAAGTGACACAATATAACATTCTTCCCCCCTTAGGAAATTTTGTCCTCAAAATATGCAAAAACATCTAGGAGGGGAAAAGATGCGTCACACCTGGCATCCCTTGAGCTCCTAAGTGTCCTTAACACCGGAACGGTGCTGCCATCGCACCTCGACCAACTGGACGGCCTTGGTGCAGAACCTCCTCACGCGGCGGTCCATGATCTCAATCGACTGCTCCACGAATGACTGTCCGGCTCAGAGACGAGCAGCTCGAACGGGATGACGTGAGCAGGATCGTGGACACCTTTACCCAACTGCGAACCCACCACTCCAAGACGGAGAGGTAAGAATTGGCGCTGAGGTGAGCCTCCGATAAACTCCAGGAAGCTCTCCTCGCAAGAAGGGGACCACTCGAACCGGACATCCTTCCGAGTAAGGCGGTTAAGAGGAACAGCTATCTTCGAGAGTCCCTCGTCAAGCTTCCTACAATAACCCTCCAACTCGGGAAGCTCCGAATCCTTGCGGGGTTCGACGGCCTACGCCAATTCGACATAGCAACGTCTTACCCGGGTCCACAGATATGCCTTTACCAGAAACCACTCAGCCCAAAAGGCCTTAACCTCTAACCAAACTCGCACTTGATCTCTCATCTATCTGATGTTTCCATGGCATCCCTTACCTGGGAAAAGAAACCTCGGGAGGGCACCATGGAATCCCGATATAGGATACCCCGACAACCAAACAAGGAACACGAAGTACCCTAGCCCGGGTTCCAACGCCGACCTCACAAGGCCCCTTAATCCAGAAAGGAACACTGGAAGAAGACATCATTTAAAATAACACACTAACTCCTCCGGATCATCTACATCTAGATGATCACCCAACGATGTCATTCAACATCCTTTGCAAGACCGGACCCAACATCATTGGGAACGGTCCAACAGAAATTGGGTCACGAGCGACCCGCCTTCGCCTCATCCACACCCTCACTCCCGAAAGGAGACATTTTGGGACTTTGGGAGAGACTTAGACTGCTCTCTACCCCTGGTCCACCGGTAGCCTCTCCCCGCTCCGTAGCTCGCCTGGTCCTCTGACCGGGAGCCTGTCTAACGCCGGGGCTGTACTACGCGGATCCAAATAAGGGGAGAGCGATTCCACGCTCGCGACACCATTCAATAATCTCTTACCGGGTAGCCCCTACCTAGCATACTCCCAAATTCAGTACCCCTCCGACTGCATCGGCGGTACCTACTGATGGGAACTCACTGCCAGGACGGCTAAAAACCCGGCTTCCTTAACCCAAACAACCGCTCTTGACACTCACTCATCCAGATACCCCACACACTTGCATAATAACCACCAATTACACACACACCTATCCTTATACTAGAGAGCTGGGAATACAAGATGATACCTCGAACCATGACACCCGAAGGCTGCGCCTCCTCGGCCGTAAGCGCTGCAACTCTGCCTTGAACCAACCGCGGCTGAGGAACAGGAGCACGCCTCGCCGGCTGCACTGGCTGCTGCTGGCGCTGAGGCTGCTGCTGCTGCTGCTGGCGCGGAAGCTGCTGCTGCAAGAACGGCGGCTGCTGAGGTGGCACTCGGGGTCGGTCAGCATCTGGGCAATTGTATCTGATATGCCCGATGCGCTGACAATGAAAACAGCGCCGCTTCTCCGGCTGCCAGGACTGGATGGGCACTGCTGCAATGGGTGCGGATCCCATACTGGCACCGCATCTGCTGGAGGAGAGGCAGCCGCTGACTGCTCGAAGCGGGGCCTCTTCCTCTGGCGCTGCCCCTGGTCCCGACTCCCGGAAGGACCCTGATCTGAAGAAGGGGTCGGAGCCCGCACTTGAATCCCGAGGTCTCTCTCGACGGTCTTCGCCCGAGACACTACGTCGGAGTACCTCGTGAAAGCGTGGGCAGTGACGTGCACCCGGATAGCGCTGCTGAGACCCAGCTCGAATCGCCGGCACCTCGTGACCTCGTCCATCACCAAGGCTGGAGCAAATCTGGACAGACTCGTAAAGCGCGTAGAGTAGTCAGCGACGGACATGGTGCCCTGAGTCAGCTGCTCGAACTCCCGCTCCACTAGCTGTCGCGTCGAGAACGGAAAATACTCGTCCAGAAAATGCCTCCGGAAACCCGCCCAAGAAAGCTGCTCCACTCCCTCTGGATGTCCACCACTCGGGTAGCCCACCAATCAGCGGCGTCACCCTTCAGCATGAAGGTGGCCAGGGCGACTCGCTGGCGATCGGTGCAAAGCATGGCCGTGAAAATCGTGTCCACCTCCCTCAACCAACGCTCTGGCGCGAGAGGATCTGCCGACTGCCCATGAAACTCGGGAGGATGGAGCTTTAGAAAGGCGTTGAGGCCGCTCTGCTGCACTCGCGCTGCCGCCTCTAGCTCCTCCTCCCTCTGCAGGGGATCCTCAACTCTCACTGCCGGAACTGCCACAGGAACTGGGGGTACATCGGGTACCACAGGCGGATCTGCCACCAAGGGGACCTGCGGAACTGCCTCGCGAGTCGCCCTCAGCTCCTGAATCTCTCTAGCCTGCTCTGCCAACATCCGCGTCTGTGTCTCCACCAAATCAGCCAACCGAGCGAAAGCACGCTCCCAAGCAGGAGGCTCCTGCGTCAAGGGCTCTCCGGTAGCATCCTCGTCTCTGGTAGGTCCGGAAACCTCCAAAGACCGAGAGGGACCTCGTCCGCGCCGTCCTCTGCGAGGAGGCATATCAGCACCCTAAGAAAACCAGACACTAGGATCAGAATACTCACATCAAAATCCTAGGACTCATCTCTACGAAAGGAGGACTATTGGCTCTGACAGGACCAGGCTCTGATACCAACTTTTGTCACGCCCCAGGGCGGCCAACCCCGGGTCGCGGCAAGTGTATATATCATATCAGAAACCTACACAGGAGGTCAAATATATATACTCTAAACCACAAATAAAATGACAACACAGATCAAACAGGGCTGACATAATATATACACAATATAGCGAAAGCTAAAAACTGAGTCTGTAATAAACATATTACAGACTCGATACACAATCATACGTCCTGTGAGAGCCAATATACATAAAACAACTGAACATATACAACACGTGCCAAGCACGGAAATACAATACATACAGCCAAGAAAGGGATGCTGATAGCCTCTGGTACTCGCGGACGTAGCGCTGCTCCGCTACTGAAGAAATCCCTCGGAAAGCTCCAACTGCTGCTCCGGCTCCAGCTCAGGCTCAGTGGCAACTGGGGAAAAACATATGCGAGGGGTGAGCCGCACGCTCAGTGAACAGCACAACCCATGCATCACAGACAATATTTACCAATATTCCATTATTTATCCAGCCATCAATACATAACAACATAATCCAGTGGTTCGTACTTCGCCGAACCACCACACCCTCACCCTCACCCATCATGGGTGACATAGGCTATTGGGACTGATAATCATCTATTCACAAATCCAGTAGGTCGCTCATCGCCAACCCACTACACCCTCACCCTCACCCTCAATGGGTGACATAGGATTTTGGGACTGACTAGGCTGTTGGTCACCCTTGGTCCACCGATAGTCTCTCCCTCCACTCCGTAGGCCGCCTGGTCTACTCCCACATTCAGCACAGTCCGAAACCAAATCAGGAGGTGCCTACTAATGGGAGCCCTCTGTCAGGAAGGCCCTGTCTAACGCTGGGGGTAGCCTCTACCGAATCCAACGCAGGGAACAGAACAGCCTATCCATACGCATATGATCCACTCGGATCCGCCAACTACATATCATTACAACTCAAATGTCATGAATTCCTCTGAATTCAACCAGGTGCATCATCAAGATGCGGGAACATGTACAAAAATCAGCAAGGCTGGAATATCATTGGGGGAAAGAAACTCGGAAGGGCGGCGTGAGTTCCCGTTATAGGATACCCCGACAACCAAACAAGGAACACGGAGTACCCTAACCCGGGTCTCACCGCTGTCCTTGCAAGGCCCCTCCCCTATAATATCTACCAACTATACTAATAATTATACCAATCATACAATCATTACATATAATATTATTGGGACTAGAACCTTGGGAGGGCAGCCCGAGGTCCCGATACAGGACATCCCGACAACCAAACAAGGAACACGGAGTACCCTAACACGGGTCTCAGCGTTGACCTCGCAAGGCTCCTCCCTATAATATTATCCTAAGGCATGCGATCTAACAGATACCAGCATTTAATTTAATAAATAAACTAGTAGGACGCATGCATAGGCCGGGGTTTCCTAGCATGAAAACCAGGGGACATGCTGCATGGCTCATACGCATATCCTATGGGTGCAAGTCCCTAACATAAAAGCCTAGGGTAGCATGCATTTCTACATATTCATCAGGCTCACATGCAATACATATTATTACAGGTTAATATAATCCACGGTGCCCCAGGAGAGGTCGGTATACGCCCAAGTGCGTATAACACCTCTCTACTGGGTTGGATTGTCCCACTCACCAGAATCTGGGTCGTCGCGCGACCGCCCGTCTAGATCTGCAAGACAGACAATCAATATGGTGAGTTAAAATCCATAAATACTACAAAATACATAAACCCATAATTAAACTCCCAACACTCGGGCAAACGTGCATACGACCCGCACGCACGCTAGCCCGAGCACTCCGACAACCACCCGCACGGCCGGCCACCACCCGCACGGCCACCCGACCGCCCGGACGCGCCGCCGCGCCTCAGCCCGCGCACTCCGCGCACCGCCCGGGGCTCCGCGCGTCCACCGAGCCCAGCCGCGGCAGCCCGCACGCGCCCCGCACGCCGTGCGCTGGCCCGCGAGCACCCCGCACGCCCCCGCGCGCGGCGCCTCGCCCCCGCGCACACCATCCCTGCCTTGCCGCGCCCCGCGCACGCCTCGCGCGCACCCCGCGCGCACCTCCGCCGCTCCGCCGCGCCTCGCGCGCACCACGGCCGCCTCACCGCGCCCTCCGCGCGCACTCTGCACACCCGCGCGCACTGTCTAGCACCTCTGCCACCACCCCGCGCACGCCTAGCACCTCGGCCACTACCTCGCGCACGCCCCCGACCAGCCCCTCGCGCCGGACCCGCGCGACCAGCTCCTCGCGCGCAGCTCGCCATCAGCCCCTCGCACACAGCCGCACGGACAGCCCTGCGCACAGCCGCCCGAGCAGCTCCCCGCACCAGACCCACGCGCACTCGCGCGCACGCCGCGCGCGCGCCCGGCCTGCGCGCCGCCTGGGTCGCTGCCGCTGCTGCCTGCGCCCGAGGACGTCTCCCACCAGCCCGAGCACCACCAACCACCCCTCACACTGCCGCCGACCACCTCCAACCACCTTCGACCACCCTCCGACGACCCCCACTGCCACCGACCACCTCCCAACCACAAAACCCTCCCCTAGCAATCATCTAGACAAGAAAAAGAGGGAAAGGGAGGCTTACCGAGGGGAGGAAGAGGCGTCCGGTGGATCTCCACGCGCCGAAACCCTTCCGAAAAGCCTTCTCACGCCCCGATCTATCACGGCCCTCGATTTGGCTCGAAACAGAGGAGAGAGAGGGGAGGTCGGGGAGGCTAGGATCGTCGGAATTCGGATTTGAAGACACCGGAGCGTAGATCGGGACCCGATCTACACTTCCCGTGCTTTAGGTTTTTGGTTTTGAGGGGTGTAGGGGGCTCAAACGGAAGAAAAACGGAGGAGAGGAGAGAGAGAGAGCAAGTCGGGAAGATGATGAATAGTAAAAATATTTTTGATTCCTTTTAAGTAGAGCGCGACTTAAAAACCCGGATACGCCCCGGAACTGTGAAATTTTTGCAAACGATGCCAGAATTCGATGAAATTTTCATGAGAGGCCAGAAATGGCACCAGGACACCAAATATGCAGTTAGATTTCCGATCGGAGTCCTCTAACTCAGACGATTGCTAACAGTCTAAAAATTAGCGGTTCCGATCGAAAACCCTAAAAATTTTAACAGTGGCTAAAAGTGACACATATAGTGTCACATATATAACAGTGGCGGTGCGACACCTGGCCTCTTCAGGAACTCCTCCACTAGGTTCTCGAGATGATGATATTTCTGATTCATCTCCTCAAGCTCCATGGCGAAGTTGCGGCAGCCTCCGTTGTTGGGTGTTGCAAAGTAGATCCTCCAATAGCTTGGCCCTGCTGCATAGGTGGATCTTTAGGCGTCACACGGCCGTTATCTCCGCCTTGCTCTTGATTCGTTGACTGAGTTCTACTCATCACCATCTTCTCGGTTTTGAAGTTGGGAATGGCTTCTCGCTTGAGGTCCCACAGATGGTTGGAATTTGTGGGGGATGAAATTAGGTCCTCCACTCCTGAGCCGGATCAACATAGATTCAGGATTTTGATGTAGGTTTGAGAAGATATTGTTGCTGACTCCTCTCCGCGATGATTCGAAGCAAGCTTCTTCTGCTCACCGTCTTCTTTCTTCTTCGGCCTTCAAACACCTGAAACTCATACTAGTGCGGTGCCGGCTAACACCCCTCCGACGCTCAAGTCAGTTATTTCTCCATGAGAAGAAGATCTTAAAATTCTTGAGCATAAGTATGGGAGAGAGTGCATACCTTGAAGGGGAGGAGATGTCCTCCTTTTATACTAGAGAAGGGGCGTGCCGAGCTTAGCCTTGGGGAGTGAGTATATCATGAAATGGAATCCCCACGTGGCTCTAGGATCTATGGACACGTGTCACCTAGGGATTGCCATATTGCAACTGATTTCCTGACAACTAGTTCTTTTCCTATGTCAGGGTATATTCCCTTGGCTAACCGTTATTTTACAGAGGTGGATGTGTGGTCAACCTGTATTCCAGTTCGGGTATTACGGTTTGGACAGCTCATACTTCAGGTCGGATCTTTTGTGTTCGGCCATCTTGACTTGGTCGGGCAATATCATGTGTCCGTCCTTGATCGGCCAGGAATTAAACATCCGACCTATATGAGAGTCGACTTGAGCTGGTCGGGCATTATCATTTGCCCAACTTGATGAGGAAGATGGCCTTGTTTAACTCATGGGGTAATTTGGGCCCTTAGGCCCTCCCATTCTGGATTATCTGCCAATCCTAATGGATGTATCTATGCTTAACTCTCATATTTATGCAATCTTATCCCTTATTCTGTTTTGTGATAGATTTGGTCTCCTACAACTATGAAATAGATATTTTCCAAAAATTACTATTACACGATGAAAAATGAGATCAAACATTAAAACTCATATTTGACCCGAAATTAGCTATTTATCACTTATGTTCCATGATTATCTCAATCTAATAAAAAATAATAACAAAAAAAAATGATGATGTTACACGATCACCACCATTCATTCAATATATCTTTAAAACAATTATTAGTGTAACGAAGATATGAAGAAAGTTGAAAATACTTTTGGTTAGTAATGTAGATAGATATTAAAAATATAGATTTGATGAATATTTCATATTATGTTTTAAAATACTAAAAATATGTGTATTTTTCCCATTTTTACCCTTAATTTAAAATTAAAAGTTCATAAATAACTAAAGATGAAATTGAAAATAAAATGTTATATATGAAGGAGCGGATTTGAAAATTTAAACACTTTCAGTTAGTATATTATAAATAAGAATGGATGATAGTTGAGTTATTTATGGGAGATCTTAATTAGTAATTAAAAAGTCCTAGATGGGATGTTTTTGTGCCTTGATAGCTTTGTTGGCCTTGAATTGCTTATTATGGCTTATCTATGCTAATGGATAAAAATACAATTTTCTACCATTTAAAAAAAATTATCTCAACTAACAGTCTCACACAGATTCCAGAAACTATCACATCTATCAAATCAGTCATACATCTCTAACACTATTCCCAGTGGTATAATTGTCATTTAAAAAATCATAAACTCGTATTCCTCATTTATCAATAATATATTATCACTTTATCCAATGTAAACAAAAAAAAAATTCTTACGTTTTTCGATGAGAATAACATAAGAGGCAAATAAAAGAAAATTTGCTTATCCAGCATAGAATATTAATTATTTCGTATAGTTATCATGAGCCAATAACTCAATATTGCACCTCTCATACTGAAGGTAAGCATGCTCTCTTTTAAATAGATTTTGACTTAGAAGATCCATTTAATTTTTAATATGTAGGCCCCTCAATTGGATATCGGGTGCTCGCTAGACATCAGTCGGCGGAGGCGGGGAAGTACACCGACGGGAATTTCATCAGCAGCGAGAATTGATTGGCTGGGACCTAGTTCCATACTCGCTTGGTCTTTGATTGATTGGCATGGGTGATTTGATATTATCATTGTTTAGTGATGGATTTTCAGACTTTTTGATGTTCTGTTATATATATTGATTAATTTCAAATTTTTTCTTTTTGATGGGGTTTAGATCATTCAATACTATATTAAAATATTTATCGATCAGCAATCCATGATTCTAATAAAGTCCTCGTCAGCAATTATTGGTGAGGTTTAGATGGTCATCTCACTCTCCTCCACCTTGGCAACAATGATGGTGACTCCCGCTCGAGGAGACAAGGCGGAGAGTGGAGACCAGACGGCGACAGAGGTTTTGCCCTAAAGGACACAGGGCGGTGATGGATGGAGGGGTAAGATAGAAAATAGAAAATAGAAAAGGGGTTTCCAATGAGAGAAAATAGAAAAGGGGTAATTAATTTAATATTTAAAAATGTTAGACTCAATCACATTCATTAATCAAAACTCAGACTTCACATGTTTTTATTTTAAAAAAAATAGTAATCATCATCAAATGAGGTACATTGTTTTGATAAAAAGTGCACATCGCTTCATTTCGAGTTCAATAAACCCATTTTTAACAAGTGTAAGAAAATATTTAATGAGGTATATACAACATCCAACGATGTATATGTTTTACTGAATTTTTAACGAGGTATATAGGACTGTGTTTTGTACAGAAAAAAATTGAATGTAGCAGCACTCTTTAATATTTGAGAGGTGCAAATAGAACTACCAACTAATGAATCATATGGTATTATTTGAACTTGGTTCTTCATAGGAAAATGATACACTTAGCCGCATTCACCAACTAAAACTCAGACTTTAAGTGTCTTTATTTTTTTTAAAATAGTAAACATCATCTAATAAGGTATATGCTTTGATGAAAAGTGCATGTTGCTCATTTTCGAGTAGGATGAACCCATTTCTAATAAGTGTAAATTTTTTTTATTGAAGTATATACATCATCTAATGAGTACACTGATTCTATAACGAGGTATATAGATCTGTGTTGTAGACTGAAAAAAAAATGAGTGTAGCAGCACTCTTCTTCATATTGCGCATTTGGGTGGAGTTATGCTGAACATAGGCCCAAAATGGCAGGGTTCTTAGTGTTAGTTGGCCTATTATTGATGGGCCATTAGTCATTTCTAATTTATGATTATCTAGGCGAGCGTATTGCCAAATTGTTTTGCATGGATCATAGTGATTGCCCCCATTTTGTTAGTTTGAAAATGGGCCCAATATTTTAAAAAAAGAGTGCTAATACACAGTCATTTTTTCAGCTCATTTTACAGTCCATTTTTACAGCCTCATACACTCTGATAATTAACGTAATATATACTTTACTATCATAATGTATGGGTTCTATCATAGTAAATGACCCAATTTTTTTCTTCTTCATATTTTCACCATAAAAAAAATACAGTAATGTATTTCAGTATATGCTTTATTTTATATAATAGCATGCACTTTAAAAGGTAAATATATGATTTTTTTAAAAAAAGAAAAACGGGGTGGACTGCAATTGGAGCTGCAATGGGGGGCTACATGTATCTTTTCCTAAGAAAAAAAAAACAGTTATAAAGCTTGCTCAGAAAGGGCCCAGGCCCGGCCCTCCCTTAGAACTGCTCGGCCCGGCCCGACAACGGGCCTGGGTCAGGTTTTGGCCTTTCGGGCCCAGGTTCGGCGGGTCAGGTTTTCAGGCCTCGAGTTTTTTGATGACCCTTAGGTATTTGATTATGAGTTGTGTGAGTTATCCAAGAGTCATTTCTAATTTATGATTACAAAGCTGTTATGCTAGGCAAGCGTATGGCCAAATTGTTTTGCATGGATCAGTGGTGAGTAGATTTAGTCTCATTACAAAAACAAGTCTTTTTGTGGCCTAATTTTTTACGGTAAGAAAAATTGTCGTAAATAATTGTATTTAATAAATTGGGATCAGGTCCTCTGTAGTTAACTACAGGGAGGAGCTTGTAGCACCGAATGAGAATGCACAATATATAAAAGAAAAAAATAACAAATATATTTGAATGTACTTTTATTGGTACGAATCTTTTTTATGAAAGTTTTACGATGCATTTGACTTACATGATGCATTTTTCATTGACTGCTATAAACTTGTT
Source organism: Acorus gramineus (assembly GCA_030737835.1). NCBI lineage: Eukaryota > Viridiplantae > Streptophyta > Magnoliopsida > Acorales > Acoraceae > Acorus > Acorus gramineus. The sequence goes on along the minus strand of CM060856.1, from coordinate 3,599,008 downwards.
CTATGTAGCAAATCACGTATGATTCGCAAATATGTCACATTATCTGTGTCAGTCAAATAAACTGTAGCAAAAAAGTATTTTTATGGCGGGTTTTTCTATCAGTCACAACTAATCCATTGTTTGCGATGGTTTATTTCAGGGGTGCACCCATTGGTGGATTTCCATTGTACATGCCCAACCAAATCTGGATCGTCTATGTATTGGAGAAGGCACCGTGGATCTCCTTCTCGTTGAATATCCCTTCGGAAATGTTGATATGGTACGTGTACCGCCAAGAGTCCCTTTCCCTTCCTCTTTGAACATCCACCTAAATTAAATCTTCCTTTCTTTGAACCTTAGTCAGCTGTAGAAATGGAGAATACCAACCATGTCATTTCATCAACGCCTCCAGCTCACGAACATCGACACCCCTCCATATCTGATGATTTTTTCAATCCTCCCCTTCTTCCCCTACAGATCTTGCCATTGACGGATCGATCCCTCCTTTCATGTCTAATGGGAAGCCATCACCACCGTCGGAAGAGCCATTCATCATCATCGACTATGACCCCCGCGAAAACCTGGCGTTCAAGTCCATCGAGTTTTCGTCCCCTCCGTCCACCCTCCTAACGCCTCCGTCGTCCCCTTCTCCTCCTCTCTCACTCTCTCTCTCTTCCTTTCTTTCTCCATTTTTGTTTTTTTTCCATCCCACCATCAAATTTTTTTCTTTATAGATGGGGTGCTCATCATTATATGTGGTGGGGATAGACACCTAAAAATATTTTCTTTACAGACAGATCTCTATATACAAAAATATTACGAAACGGATCTTAAATATTTATTAATTAAAAATTCTGTAATAGAATTACAAAATGCAATGATTCTCTATTTACTGGAAGGTATCGAATTGGAAAATTTTGCTAGTCAATCTTCAAAAAATGAAGGTAATCCCTATTTAAAATCCTCGGTTCATTTCCTTGAATGTTTAGATTTTATTCCTAGGTGCATTTACGCGTGACTTAAATAGCCAAATTTGAGGGAAACGATTTTGAAAAATGAGGTCAAAAGATCTTAGAATTAGTATCCAATCAACTAATCAATAATAATTCTTCTAATTAATTATAATTTATTTTCACATGAAGCTAAGCGTATAGATAATTTCAAGGACTACATCACTAATGAATACAAATAATAAAAAAATTCATGCTTCAACAAACTCACCATTCACGCACAAACCAACATCTACCTCCATGGTCCCTTTCTCCGTAGATGGTAAAACTCTGCAACAATTTCTCCTTGGTGCCTTAATCAAATAACCACAAATTAGACATATATAAAACATCCATTCAATCCATTAAAAATCGCACGTATAAAAAACCATCAACCCATTAAGATTACTCACCTTGTTCCACAGTGATGGATCAGGTTTCTTGTACACCACCACCCTCTCGATGTACTCCGGACTCTCCATCTTCCATTTACACTGTGGTACCTCACTTTTCTGCCTCACATAATCCGTCACCGTCCGCTCCGAATCCCTGTCGTATTGAACGGTCGAAAAATAGTACACAAAGGGCTTCTGGCAGGGCTGGCGAAACAGCGCGCGGGTGTTGAAAGAGAACCCCTTGTAGTCGGCACTCGGATACCAGTTCTGAAACGTCCGGGCCGGCAACTCCATCTCCCTCGGCGTCACCACCCCTCGTATCACCTGCACTGCAAACCCCCACGAGACCGACACGGTCCATTTCCCCTCCACGTAACATATCGACTGCTGTGCGATTGCCGCCGAGTCAAACCTCGTCGGCTCGAACAAACGGTTCACCGCGTCGGCCGAGGTCATGTTCGGGAACACGGGTTCGAACAAGTCGAGGTGGTGGAGGGAGACTAATGGCGTGACCGGGTGCGCAGCGAGGAGCCCAAAGGGATCCCCGTATATGTCAAACTGGTGGAACCCCGGTTCTCTCGTTAATGGAACGCCGAGCTCTGCCATGCACGCGTGCATGCGATCGTCCGAGCCGTAGAGGTTTGGGTACTTCATGACACACTGGTCTTGCATTCTTTCTAGGTCCACTGCAAGTGGGTAACTTATGGCGAAACCACCGCCGCCGTAGGCCATGTTGTATGAGAAGTAGATGTTCTGGAGGTGGCTCTCGGAGACGCTTCCGATGTAGTAGAACTGGCGGTGGTCGTACTTGTTGAGGACGCGCACGAGATTGTCCGGGACGAAGACCGTGTCGTCGTCGCACATGACGAGCCAACGAATGTTAAGGTCTTTGAAGGCGTTGGAACGGAGGGTCTCCGAGACAATGCGGGTGATGCGGATGGCGGAGCGGTCCCCGGTGGGGTGGGAGTAGGGGAAGTTTGAGGTGTCGGAGGAGATGCGGATCGGGGGAAGGAGGTGATCGTCGGTGGCGGTGTCGACGGGGTCGTCAAGCCAGACGAAGCCGAGCATTTCGTGCGGCCTCCACCAGGACTTGAGGTAGGCCTTCCTCTTGTCCCATAGACCCGCCGCGGCGGCAATGCCGAAGACGATGTGTTGGAGGTCAGTGGGTTGTGAGGTTGTGTTTAGGGTGTTAGAGGAGGTTGTGATGGTGATGTGGGTGGAAGAGAGGATGTGAGGGAGAGAGGAGGTGGGGAGGATGTTTTGAGAGTGGAAGATGTAGAAGATGGAGAGGAAGAGAAGGAAAAAGAGGAAGGCCGTGCGAGGGGTTCGACTCCTTTTGGTTGGGCATTGTTGTTGATAAAAGATAAGAGAATCTGCTGTTACCTGGTGGTCTTGAACCTTGACTTGATGGTCCCTCGCCATGGTGAGTCTCTTCCTCAGCCTCACTTTATATCTTTTTTTATTTTTTATTTTTATTTTTAATTTTGTTTTCTTTGATTGGTGAATTTTGATTGCAAGATTAGGAAGTACTGGGATGGAAGTTATTGTTAAGGCATTATTTTAATTGAGTTTTCAATATAGGAATGCAAAGATACCGCGAAGATTTTTTTTTGATTGGGTTTTCCATTTGGGGATTTGATGATATATATTGTGATGATATGGATGTTCTTAATGCCCCACTGAGATTGAAATAATAAATTTTGAGGAACGTTTGGGCAGGCTGGAAATTCTGAATGGTAAAGAAGATACGGTGAATTTTAACCCAAATAATTTTAATGATTATGTGCGTATAGTTACATCTAACAAGGCTAGTCCCCCCACACGTCATATAACTTTTAATTCTGCACTTTTTGTTTGAGATCAATATGTTTAATTTATAATTGCAAGACCTCCAAATAAATATATATGGGGTGCTCTTTTTGCACCCTTACAACATGTTTGTGCATCCCTTTAAATCTCCATAGCTATATTTGAAAGCCGTGCACAGAAAGAAGGTGAGGAGGTGGAGGTGGGACGAGGACGAGGGGAGGAGGAGTCGCGTGGTGAGGAAGACAGCGAGGAGACGATGGCCACAATCAAGGCCGGCCTTGAGACAAGGTCACCAAGGCAATTGCCTAGGGCCCCCATTCAAGAAATGCCTTAATCATCTGAATCAATGGAAAATTCAAAATTTACAGTGAGATCCAATTAAAAAAAGAAGAATGTGTCTCTCTCAAAACACTTTCTCACTCTAATATCCTTAAAATCAAGCCTAAAATCTTTCCTCTCCACAAATCTCTCCAACTAATATAAAATTTAAATTTTACACCCTCTGTATTTTTTTATTATTGCAATTTTCTCATTCTATTAAAACTTTATTATTTTTAGGACTTTTTATGTGAGCATAATAATGTAGAAGGTTGTAATTTAAATTTTTTTATAATATTGTGTATCTATTTTGTAATATTTATAGTTTAAAATAAAATTATGTATAATATTCTAACAATCTACATTTTTATAAAAAAAAATCAATAATGATTTCTATGCCCCAACTTCACAGGCCTCATGATGTGGTAATAGAACATTGTCTATTATGCCCTTTACTTGATAACTATCTCGACATTTATCCCTCTTATAGTAGAGTATCATTTAATTTTGAAAATTTCGTATTTCTTCACCATTAATTGATTCTGAAAATCATGCAGCAATATTAATCGATGTTTGAATTTTTAAACTGATTTTGTTTAAGAAGAACACGTGGGAGCAAATCGAAAATTTTATTTTTGAGGTTTTGGAAGGCAAGAAATTGTTTTTTTTTTTTATTTGGATCTCAACTCAATGTCTCTCGGATCAGGTTTAACATTATTGGATTCGTAATTGAATTGTGTTTTGCCTTTTATTTTAAATGTTTCAACACGAATTTTTTTCATGTATTAAATGACATTTTCCACAGTTTGATTTGTTTTTGTCTCAATATCTAAATGTAACATTCGATACTGTTACATTTTATATATGGATAATTTGTTTGACGCTACTGCTACATTGTTGACAATGTAAATAGTCATTTTTTAAATCTATGTTATTTTTGTTACATTCATATATGCAACAGTCAACCGCATGCATGTATTGATTTATTTTTGTTACATTCATAAATATAACAGTCAACTGCATGTAAATTGCATGGAATGCAAAACATTTAGGTAAATGTAATTGTTATGTTACATTTATGTAAATGTAACAGTTTTTATGAAAATAAATCAACCAGTTTATGTAATATTTGTTAAATGTAACTCACAACAAAAAATGTGTTTGCTATTTTTCATAAAATGTAATTGACTATTGAAGAGAGAATCTGTTTTAAAATTGTTTAAACATTGTATGGAATGTAAAACAGTTATGTAAATATAACTGTTATGTTATATTTATGTAAATGTAACAGTGTTTATGTAAATATAACAATTAGTTGTAAATGATATAAACATTTAGGAAATGTATTTGCATTTTCAGAGATGGTTTATTTATATAAATTGAAAAGAAGTTTATCAAATGATATAATGTTTAGTTAATAACATTCTTCAAAAAAAATGTATATAGTAGGAATGTAAATTTTTTTAAAAAAGAGTAGTCGTTTGATGGATTTTGACAAAAAAATCAATTTAGGTAAGTTTTGGTGTAATTTAAGTAAGATTTGGGTGTAATCAAAATAGAAAATTCAGTTAATAGGTAAAGATTTCAAAATTTACATAAAATTTAGTGTAATCGTGGAAAATTAGTAACTGATTAAAAAAAAAAGGATTTGGGTTAATGGGATAAATTTTTATTGAGACACAAATTTGTATTTTTTTATTTTATCTTTTTTAAAAAGTAAAAAAACATATAGGGCCCAACAAAAAAATTTAATTATCAGGTCAACTCTGGGCGCAATAAAAGGTCGATGGTGTGGTTTTTCATGGAGGACGATGATCACGTGTTTTTCTAGGGATATATGTTCAAGGTGGTTTTTCATAAATGTAGCAGGGTGCAAAGTGCAAACAAAAGCCAAGTACCCTTATGCATTTGTGGCTTTTAAATAAAAATTGTAAATTGCTTGGGCGTGTAAACAAGAGGGGTGTGCATACATATTTGAGGGGTGTAAATAGAGACACCCATACATATGATCTGAAGATTAAAAATTAAATGTGTTTTTCTAAAGGCAGTATGTATCAAAGCTCATCTATCAATGATTTTTAACTTTTACCTTCGAGGTATATTGTATATGATTGGATTTATAGTGTACAAAAATTTCATATGATTCAAGAATAAAATTTGCAATGTATTAGGATAAATCATGTGATAAAAAATTTGATTAATTTAATAACTTAGATGTGGGCACCAAATTTTATGGCCCAATAAGACGGGTCGGATCCGATTTAGGCCCAGTTCCCAACCAAGTAGGTCACGGCCAATTAGCCCGAGCCCGACAAAGCTCAGCCCACTTTGATCCGATGACGACATCCCAAGTCAGTAAATTTTAAATCAATATCTTTTTTATTCCCTAAAATATATTCACTTGCTTTGGAATTATCATCATTTAATTTCAAAATCTCATAGAATATACCATAGGATCAAGTCATTATGGCCTAATCGATCAAATCCCAACAAAATATATATATTTATCAGGATATGATTAATAGAATAAGAAATATATATATTTTGTGCCCCTGAAAATCATGGATCTCTTCTCATCCATCTGATGAGAAGAGATCGACCAAAACACCCTAGGGCAATCCTATGAATCTCTATAAAAGGGGGGTGAACCCTCTCTATGAAGGTATGTGAAATTCTCTTTCAACAACTCCCAGTCGGCCACCATTACTGACTTGAGCATCGGAGGGTCTTTTGCAGGTCCCCACCTCCTTGTGTCTTCGATGTTCGAGGAGCGTTCACCAGTGGACACCGTCTAGGAGGTGGAAGAGAGCGGGAGCTGCCGGATCCGATTACCCATACTTGGTAAGTCGATTTTTGCTCCACTAGATTGGCGTCGTCTGTGGGACCCGAATGAAATGCCTAGGTTATCGCCATGCCTCCCAAGAAAACTCTTCCGCTTGCTTCGGTGCCACCCAGCTCGTCAGCGGCCAACCCATCCTCCCTCCCTTATGTAACCAAAGGGGATGATCCCAGCCCCGAAGTTGTCCCTTTTGTAGCAAATCTGCGATGAGGCCCTTGCTTGAGCGGCACAGGTTGAGAAGCGGATTGAGGAGTTAGTCCGCACCATCGAAGTGGCATGGGAGGAGAATGAACACCTCTGGGCTGAGCGAGACAACGCCAACCTTCTGATCTGCGTCGGTCTGTTCCCGTCGTTCCCAACGATCGTCCGCGCACCAATGGTCGTGCCAACCCTCCAGAAAATGACCATCCAACCCCGGAGTAGCCAGCGGTCTCCTCCAACGTGGTTGTCACATCAAAGTGCCCCCGCAAGGTGGACCAGTTTTGGTAGGAAACGTAATGAGGGAGGTCGGTCATCTTATACTCTACAGCTTGATACCTTGGACCCCGGTAACATAGTCATGCAAACCTGCATCTCATCTACAATTCTCCTTTCGTTGATGAGATCATCCGAGCGCCTAAACCAGATAAGTTCACTCCCCCTAAGGTCAAGTTATTTGAGGGAAAATCGGACCCCACCGAGCATATATTTCATTATCAGCAGCGCATGTCCCTCGACGAAGGAGATGATGCGCTACTCTGCAAGGTATTCCCCCAGAGCCTGGGTAGCCAGGCCCTGACGTGGTTCTGGAAGTTGCCTGCTGCCTCTGTTTCTTACTTCCGCAGCCTCTACGAAGCATTCGTCAGCCACTACATATGCCATTGCAAACCTAAGAAAGACGTGGCGAGCCTATTTGAGATGAAGCAGGCCAAGGGTGAGCGACTCCAGGATTACTTAACGCAGTTCAGCGTGGAGATGACTCAAATTGAGTCGTGCGATCCTTAGACTACGACCATGGCATTTCGTGGAGGAGTAATTCCTACCGGATACCTCACAAATTCTCTCATGGAGTTACCTTCTCTTAGAACCCTCTCAATCTCACCCTTGGATCTCTACATTGTATCATGCCAAATTTTTCCATAGAACACTAAAAAAATATTTATAGAAATATATAACTTTCTCCCCAAATAATCTCCTAATTAACAAACAAATATTGTTCCCTGATTTTAGAAGATTCACTTTAAATATTAATTAAGATCAAATCTTAATTAATATATATATATATATATATATATATATATATATATATATATATATATATATATATCAATTAGGTGCCCATCCAAATTTGGTTTCATCATGGCCTTACGATGTGATACACTAGATCGAGACATAATCCCGACAATCTCCACCTTGGCTCAGGGGCGGAGCCAGGGGGGGTGAGCAGGGGCCTAGGCTCCCCCAAGGCCTGGTTAAAATATGCATGGGTGGGTGGGAATGAATAATTGAAATGTTTTCTTTACATATGTGTCGATATTGGTTTTCAGGGAGTTTCGATGATTCTGATCCGCCTCGCGGGCTTTTGGTCAGATCGGCACTCGAAAAAAAGGAGGGTGCGGTTTTGGTTCCTTCCTGATTCACCTGACAGCTCCTCAGGAGGATTCAGGTGGTTAGTGTGATCGTCACTTGCTTTCTCAAAAAGCAGGAAAAGTAGGTGTTGTTGTTGATCGCCTTCGCCGGGGTAGATTGTGGATTCTCCGCTCTTAGACACGGTTAGCCGTACACAGAGGTGAAAACGGAGAATCCTTTTCTGCTTCGGGGACTTGAAAAAGGAAGTTTTTAAAAGGCAAGGTGGAAGTGGGGGTCGGTAGTAAGGTTTAGCCGCCTGAAGGGGGACGGCTACTGTGTGTTGGCCGCTTGGGACCTAGCTCTATTTGAGCAGAACCTGGGTGGGAATTGGTTTAGGCTTTGGCTGCGATTAAACCAGGTTTAACTAGGGTTTAGGAGAGATTTTTTGGAGAGTGAAACTTGGTGGAAAATGTGTTTCCTTCTCTCAAAATAAGACTCTTTCTCTCTCTCTCTCAAGGGTGTGTGTATGGAATTGGTGGGTATGTGATTGCAAGTGCTTTTATGATTAGTTGATGAGTTGAAGAAGTGTTGAACACCCCTTATTTATAGTAAAAATGGGGCAAGAGAGTGTCCACTGGACAATAGATCAAATTGAATACAACGGTGTTTGATTTGACCATCATTAAATCTTTGTGCTTCTGACAATTCTTGAGGTGAGGGGCGGCATGCTTTAATTAGCCCTCCCAGGGAGGGGCAGCTATTTCTAAAAAGCCGCCCCTATGAAACGTCCAATCTCTGACAAGCGGTGGCTTGGGGCGGTTACAATGAATAAGCCGTCAGAGAAGGGGTGGCTAAATATGAGAAACCACCGCAATCATCAGCATTAAATGCTAATTTTATGTCCCACCTCTGGGAAGCAGTTGGGGGGCGGCTACTTTAAACTAGCCGCTCAGTTTTTGCCCCCTTTGAATTTGTCTAAACCCCCATATGGGGTGTGACATTGGGTTATTTGCTCTTGATAGCTATACTAGAATAGATAACAATTCAGACCGAATAAGCAATTTTTTGTTTGGTTGCATTTTCTGTTATTCTCATTTGAAAACGTAAAAATGATTTTTTGTTGTTTGGTTCATCTTAGATAAAGTGATGATAAATGGTTGATAAGAGATGAATAAGAGTTTATGAGTTTTTAAATAACAATTATACCCCTGGGAATAGTGTGAGAAATGTACATTTGATTTGATAGATGTGACAGTTTTTGAAATATGTGTGAGACTGTTAGGTGAGATAAATTTTTTAAAATGACAAAGAAGGGTATGTTTATCCATTGGCATAGAAAAGGCCTGATAAGCAACTGTAACATTTCCTTAGAATAGTTATCAGGTCTTATCTTAACTTATCCAGACATAACTATCGTGGTTTATTCTGTCAAAACAAATAACTTTTTTTTTACTATTCTCCTATATTCTTCCTTATTCTGGGCTTATTTCTCACGCCCTACTGGGGTAAGTGTTTTGGGGCCAGGGTTTCTCCTTCCGGTTTCTTTCTGAATGTGTTTTCCTCTGGATTTCCAAATGTGGTCATTTCTAAATATTACTTGAAGTAATTTCTTTTCTTTGGACGGCCAAAATTAGGGTATCTACAATATGGACCTCTCAAGAAAATTATATTGTAAATATGCCTCTTTTGAACCAAAAAAATGTTTAGATTTTGTATGAAGGCCCTTTTGAGGGGTATTTTAGACAATATAATTTTCTTAAAAATTTTATAGGAATACCATTCAAAAGGGCATTCATGCACAATTTAAACCCTTTTGAGAGGTATATATGCAAAAACCGTACTTGAATGAGTGGGTTTAAATTTTAAAAATATTATGTGCAGTCTCATTTGCATCCTGCATAATATACGTTTGATTATTTTTAGGTATATACCTATATGATGAAGTATATGCATCTTTTTATAGAAATGAAATAAATTCTTATATTTTTATTCTGTAATAGTGTAACATATATTGCGTCAATCAATTTTGTAAATGTGTTAGACGTGGAAAATGCAGATAGGTTTACAAACTGAGTGTATAGCGCCCACTGAGATTTAGATTCGTCAGTCATTTTTTAAAATAATTTTGTAAAAAGTTTTGTTTACATAGGAATATAGGAATATGATTTTGAGGGGGTTAAAAAATCACTGATTTAGGTATTTTAGGGATTTCTTTTATTTATTTTAATTTTTAATCATTGCTATATTGAGTCTCTCAGATTTTTTGAAATTTGATTTTAAATTTTATTTTCAAAATATAAGCTTAAAAGATATCATTATATGTTTGTGATCAATTATTTTTTCAATATTCATTTTTTAAATTTTGGAAATTTCATTTTTTCTATTCGTTGTGACAAGAATAATGATTTTTTAATATTTTTTTTCCTAGATATTCTATAAATTATTCCATATCATTAAATGTAGGAAAAGAAATACAAAAATAAGTTGTGATTTAAATCATCATTATTTAAAAAACTCGACCATTATTCAATTGTCTTAATTTTATCTTTACTTATCATATTTCTATAATTATTCTTTTATCTTCATCTGTCTCTTGACTCTCCAACCCCCCTCTTGAATCTCCGACCCCCCCTTACTCTAATTCTTGGCTCCGCGTCTATCTTGAGTCGTATCTGCTAAACTTGGTCTTCCTTGAACCCCTTGAAGATTTGTTGATGTCTCCACCTCATTCCATAGAACTCCACCTTGCAAGAAAACCTTGTAGAAATTTGAGGAACATCTTCCTCCGAACGTCTGCACCATCGCATCTTCAAGTCAATACATTGACTTGATAATCTCGTGCATCTGTCGCATGCTCTCCATGTGTGTCTTTGAAGAAGGATCGTCTGAACTCCACGTTGAACAAGCTACATGCTCGCGAGCTCCGAATACCTAGACTCACGTGGCAAGTGTATATATAATATCAGAATCTACACAGGAGGTCAATAACATATATCATACACAAACAACCAGAATGACACACATGCAACAAAAGGCTGACATGATATATACACCAAATGCGGAAGCAAAAGACTGAATCTGTGAATCACAAATACAACTGAACATATACAAACACGTGCCAAGCACGGAAATCAAATACATACAGTCAAGAAGGGATGCTGATAACCTCTGGCACTCGCGGAACGTGGCGCTGCTCCGCTACTGAAGAAATCCCTCGGAAAGCTCCAACTGCTGCTCCGGCTCTAGCCCAGGCTGCTCAGTGAACAGCACAACCCATGCATCACAGACAATATTTACCACAATTCCATTATTTATCCAGTCTCCAAGACATAACAACATAATCCAGTGGTTCGTACTTCGCCGAACCACCACACCCTCACCCTCACCCATCAATGGGTGACATAGGCTATTGGGACTGATAATCATCTATTCACAAATCCAGTAGGTCGCTCATCGCCAACCCACTACACCCTCACCCTACATAGGATTTTGGGACTGACTAGGCTGTTGGTCACCCTTGGTCCACCGATAGTCTCTCCCTCCACTCCGTAGGCCGCTTGGTCTCCACCCACAACTTCAGCACAGTCCGAAACCAAATCAGGAGGTGCCTACTGATGTGGGTCCTCCGAAGGACGGCCTTTCTGCCTCTACCGGATCCAACGCAGGGAACAGAACAGCCTATCCATACGCATATGATCCACTCGGATCCGCCGACAATACATCTCTACCACTCAAATGTCATGAACTCTTCAGAGTTCCTCCAGGGCGCATATCTAAGATGCGGGGAATAAGTACAATCAAAAGCAATGTTGGAATATCATTGGGGGAAAGAAACTCGGGAGGGCGGCGTGAGTTCCCGATACAGGATACCCCGACAACCAAACAAGGAACACGGAGTACCCTAACACGGGTCTCACCGCTGTCCTTGCAAGGCCCCTCCCCTATAATATTCACTACTCATGCTAATAATCATACCAAACATACAACATTACTTATAATATTATTGGGACTAGAAACCTTGGGAGGGCAGCCTGAGGTCCCGATACAGGACATCCCGACAACCAAACAAGGAACACGGAGTACCCTAACACGGGTCTCACCGCTGTCCTTGTCCTATGGGTGCAAGTCCCTAACAGAAAAGCCTAGGGTAACATGCATTTCTACATATTCATCAGGCTCACATGCAATACATATTATTACAGGTTAATATAATCCACGGTGCCCCAGGAGAGGTCGGTATACGCCCAAGTGCGTATAACACCTCTCTACTGGGTTGGATTGTCCCACTCACCAGAATCGGGGTCGTCGCGCGACCGCGCCTGCCAAACTGCCCTGCCAGCCGCGCCAGCTGCTGCTGCCCTGCCCGAGACAGCCACCACCACTGCCCGAGGACACCTCCCACCCATTCCCGAGCACCTCTACCACCACCCACCGACCTCCGACCACCTCCACCGCCCTCCGACGGCCACCCACAGCCGCCGACCTCCACCCAACCCCAAAATCCACCTCCTAGCATACATCTATGCAAGAAAAGTGAAGAAAAAGGCCTTACCAAGGGGAGGAAGCGAAGTCCGGACGCTCTCCACGCGCCGAAACCCTTCCCAAAGGCTCTCTTACGCCCCGATCTATCACGGCCCTCGAAACGGCCCGAATCAGAGGACAAAGAGAGGGGGACGGAGTGGCTAGAGTCGTCGGAATCGGGATTTGAAGACACCGGAGCGTAGATCGGGACCCGATCTACACTTCTCGTGCTTTAGGTTTTAAGCTTTGAGGGGTCTAAGGGCCTCTAATGGAAGAAAAAGAGAGAGGGGAGAGAGAAAATGAAGTTGGGGAAGATGATGAACAGTACCTCGGAAATTTTAGATCCCACTTATATAGTGAGCGACTTAAAAACCCGGATACGCCCCGGAACTGCGAAATTTCAGGAACGTTACCGGAATTCGATGAAATTTTCGTGAGAGGCTTAAAATGGCACCAGGACACCAAATATGCAGTTAGATTTCCAATCGGAGTCCTCTAGCTCAGGACGATAGCTAACAGTCCAAAAATTTGCGGTTCCGATCGAAAACCGGTAAAAACCAAAAAACTGCCAGAATGCTCTAACGGTTACCCACAGGTTAAAAGTGACACATATATAACACACCTTTTTCCTGAACCACGTGGGACGTCTCCTTCGCCGAACTCGGTTCAGAATGCCTTTTCCATGTTGCATTGTTCCATCTTCTTCTTCTACAAAAACTCGATAGCCGCATCATGTGCTTGGCGTTGGTGACTTTGCACTTGTCGTCGCCTACCGCCTCACGTCGTCACACTTGCCTCCGCACGTGTCATTGCGCCCTCGGCCTGCACCCACACCAATGCCTCACTCTGGCACGTTCTCTGCATGGGAATGTCATGGTTAGATGGCCCTCCTTTTTCCACCTCTAGATGCATGTCTCTGTGCATGCAACCAATTCATTTTTTTTTTTTTTTGTGGAATCAGTACGACACCACCATTGTTGGATCTACCAATAGTAAATCCGTCAATGGTACACCATTATTGACCCATGTGGTCGTTGATCATCATTTCTTAGATCTCGTCCTCTTAGGTCAAACCTAGAGCTCTGATATCATTGTTGGAAAACGAATATACGGAAGCCATCAACAAAATCTGAGTTGAAACATAAGAACGGAACACCATCACATGAAGAAGACAAGATATACATGGTTAAGCTTAGTCCTACATCTACAGGGTGAAAATAGAGAATCCACTATAATAGTTGAGATACAAAAATACATTAAGATATTCACAAACTCTTTCATGGAGTTACCCTCTCTTAGAAACCTCTCAACCTCACCCTTGGATCTCTACATTGTATCATGCCAAATTTTGCCATGAAACCCTACAAGATATTTATAGAGATAAATAATTTCCTCCCCAAGTAATCACCTAATTAACAAACAAATCTTGTTTCCTGATTTTAGGAGATTCACTTTGAATATTAATTAAAATCAAATCTTAATTAATATATATACCAATTAGGTGTCCACCTAATTTGATTTCATCATGGCCATCCGATGTCATGCACCGGATTGAGACATAATTCCAACACGTATCGAAACAAACGTATTGGTCAATGTCAAATATAATTCAAAACTGAAAGCTTTAGCTAGTGCCTCATATTATAGCAAGTTCATAGGAAAAGTATGCCAACACAACAAGTCAGTCCAGGTGAATTCAGAAGAAGAGCAAGGGCAAATCCAGACACTCACCTTCAACATAGAAGCGATCGATCCGTCTTTGACGGAGAAGATTTCAGAGAGCAAATAGAGACTGAGAGGTCTCCCCTCCCCTTGCTCGTCTAGGTGCCTCTCCATCTTGTCATACAATCTCGACCGTTGATTCTCCCTCGACATCTTGAACCGTGGGCCAAAGAATGCAATCCAACGGTCTAGGTCAATCAAAACTAGGGTTCCTCACGAGGGACGGTTTGAGCCAGAGGCACTCACCTGAACTGGGAGGGAAAAATCACCGAGCATTTCAGTTCGCCATTTCAAAGAGGGAGAGGAAGAGTATCGTGGATGAGACCCAGATTTTGATGGGAGGGGAAATCGTGACCGCTCGACGGTGGTTCCAAGAAGTGGTAGACGCCGGTAGAAGCAGTGGCGGTTCCAGTAATTCTCATAGATGGAGTCATTAAAAAATATATTTCACAAAATTTTTAAAAAATCTACTCTTATCATATATTTATCAAAAACATAATTTTTTCTTTTGAACATAGAACAACAACTTACATAAAAAAAAATTAACCATCAAAGAAAGAGGCTTTTGATACATAAACAGGTGAAGAAAAAAGTGGTGTAATGTTGAGGGGTTTTGTTTATTTATTATACATGATTATGCAGTGATGGGAGAGATTCAGATTAACATATAAATATGGTGAAGGAAAAAAAAGGAAAAACAAATCAAAACCAAATCCATAATTAGATACTTGAAACATAGTAGGAAGAGGAGATCAGTAACGTGACCAGCGGCGATCAACCCGTCCGTTCATCGGTGATGGCCGTCTACAAGTAACTGGCTGACATGTTAGCCAGTTACTTGTAGATGGACCGTGCCGGCACACGTCTAGGTGATAGGCGTGTATGTCCCTACATAGGTGATCAGCGAATCCGCAAAGGAGTCCATGTCCCACAAATATATTTTTGTTAAAATGGGGTAGTGTTTTTGGGTATTATTTTATTGTTTTAGGATCCCACTATACAGGGTGTAAGGTTTTTAATGGGTGAAACTTTGAGTGGGGCTAAACTAATATGGGTTTTAATAGGTCCACAAATTTGATATGGTGGTATAAATTATGGGCGGGCCTGTTTTAATTTTTTTTTCAAACAAATTTGATGGGGTCGATTGACCCCATCACTTGGAAGGTGGCGCTGCCCCTGGGAGGAAGTGGTTGACGCCAGAGGAGGTAGTTGTGCCAGTGGAGGTGGTTGCTGTGGGCATTGAAAACGCATGGTGTTGGTTCCTCGAGCTTGGTTCCGATTCGTCTCGAAATGAATCGGATCACTGCTTGGTGGGGCTCGCTTCCTGAATGGTCTGACAGCCTTTTAGAAGACTAAAATGTGATTGCCACCTGCTTTCACGACAAGCAGGAAAAGTTGGTGTTTGCTATTGATCACCTCGCGGGGTAGATTGTGTGGGTCCTTCTCTCTGAGACACGGCCAACCATACATAGAGGTGAAAACGGGGAATCCTTTATGCTAATTGGGAATTTGACAAAGAGGGCTACTAAAAGGGGGAATGGGTGTTGGCTTGTTGAATTTAGCCGCCTGGGGCCGATGGCTGGTTTGGGCTAGCCGCCTGGTGCCATGTTCTTTGGTTTTGGAAATTTTTGGGCAGAACCTGGGAAGAAAATTGGTTCGGTTTTGCTAGAGTTAAAACAAGGTTTAACCACGGATTTAGAGAGGGTTTATGGAGAGTGGAATTTGGTGGAAAATAGGTTTCCTTCTCTCAAATGAGGCTCTTTCTCTCTCTCAAAGTGGATTTAAAGGGGTGGATATGACTTGATAGTGTGTATCAGTAGTGGATTGTGATTTGTTGATGTTGTGATAAGGTTTTGAACCCCTCTATTTATAGTAAAAATGATGCAAGGAAGTTGATGTAAACATCATAGCCACACATTATATATGGCCGAGATCAGATGGACCTGAAGAAGAGAAGACATCTTGATCTTTCGGGAGCACAGTAACTTGAAATAGCCATAACTTTCAGACCGTAGATCAAAATCGCTATTATAATATGTCCACGCGTTCGTATCGACGAACCTTATAGAAGTAGTCGTACACCCCTGCGCCAATTTTTGAAGTGTTCTGAGATTGTCTTGGGGGTTAAATCGACGGTTGAAAGTTATTTTTACTATTTTTGACAGTTTTGAGTTTGTTAGGATTTTATGCATTTGTTATGATTTTACTATATGTAGATTTGAATTTCAAATATTAGTGTTGTGCCTGTGTCATTTGGAGCGCTCTGTTTGAAAAATTTGGGTACATAATTTTTTTTTGAAGTTATGTATTCCTGATTTGGTATTTGGATTTGATTTTGTTAAAATCCAAGATGAAGAGGTTTAAATATGAGTTTACTATGAGATGTCCAGTTTTGAGTTAGCTTTCGCACAGAAGTGGAATTAGATCAACTGGATTCTTGTAGTAAAAGTTATGGGTATTTTTCCAAGTATACCCCGGTATGAAAATTCTGGCAGCAGCCCTGCTCGATGTTTAGCTCTAATTTCGGAATAGCTGGAGAGATTATTTGATCATGGTATAAACATGAAAGTTGTAGATACTCTTCTTAGCTTTCTATCGGTCTTGGAATTGAGCAATTCGGAGCTGTATCGAAGAAGTTATGGCTGTTCCAGTGAAGCTTGCGCAGAATTTCTAGTCGAAGGGCGACTTAGTAATTCCCTCCTTAGATATTTTTGATAAATATCTCCTCCCTCTCTTCCCCTCTCACCCCCACGTCGACTAGCTTTTCTGGTCCCTCTTCCTCTCCTTCAAAAGCACACCAAGTGTTTGATGAAAGTCCCCAATGAGAAGAGAAGGTGGAGGAGGAAGTGGTTGTGGATCTTTGTGTAAGTGTTGTTGTGTTGGTGTCTTCTCCTCTCTCTCAAGCTCCCCTCATGATCCTTACCCCCCCCCCCCCTGTTTTTCAGCCCAGGGAGAAGGCTGAGGAGAGGTGGTGGTGGTGGTGGTCTCGGTGGCGGCATTTCGGTGCGCGAAGGGCCCCCGAACCTCCCCCTTTTGTTCCCCCTCCAAGGTGAGCTCCTCCCCTTCTTTTCTTGGTTTTTATGGCTTAAGGGGTTGTGGGAAAGTCATGCATGCTAGGTAGATGGGTTAGGGTGTGTGTGAGGGGTTGGGAAGGGTTAAAATGAGGTTGGGATGGCTTGGGCGCGCGCAGGCGAGCGCTGGCAGGCCCTGGCGGGCGCAGACACGCGCGGGTGCGCGCGGGAGTGCACGCAGGCGCTGGCGCGAGCGGGCGTGCGCGCGAGCGTGCGCGCGCGCGGGCAGGGCGCCTGGGCACGCGCCTGGGGGGGGGGGGGGGGGGGGGGGGCGTAGTGCGCGCGGGGGCGCGTCTGGGCGCGCGGGCAGGCGTGCGGCAGTGCACCGATGGGGCTGGGGTGTGTGCGTGCGTGCGCATTCGTGCGTGCGCATGCGGGGGGCCATGCGTGTGGCTGCCCGAGGGTTCAGGTAGGTGTCGGGGCACTCGGACTCGCGTGCGTACGTGCGTGCTCGCATGCATGCGAGCCCGTATGCATGCTTGTCCGAGTATTGGGTATTTCTAATGTTTTCTATGTGTAAATTGGATTGTTTCTCACCAGTTGGATGCCCCTACCTTGCAGATCTCGTCGGATGGGATGCGCAAGGTCCCGGGTCATAAGGTGAGTGGTTTGATTCCAATCCCCCCCCTCTCTAGGGATGCGTTCGACCAGCGTAGACGCGCGTCGCGCATCGATGGGGGCCCCCTAACTAATATGTAGATATCTTCCATTCTAGGGATATACATCCATGTATCGTGTATAGAGGCCCGTACATGCCTGGACGCCATGTTCTGTACTTAAAAGCCTTGATCTATACATGATCAATATGATGTATCCATGCCACCTTAGACTTTGTATGCTAGGGATATGCACCCTTATATCATGTATAGCGGCCTATGCATGTTTAGGCACCTTGCCCCTTGATTTGAAAGCCCGACCTATGCATGTTCCCATTTAGTTTAATTTATTTAAATCAAATGCGAGCATATGATTATTAGCATGCCTTAGAGAATATTATAACCTCGTGGTTATAATATATGCTTCCCCGCATCTTAGTTATGCGCCCTGGAGGAATTATGAAGAATTCATGACATTAGAAATGTTAGGAAGCGTTGTCGACGGATCCAAGAGGATCGCATGCGTGTGGGTAGGCTGTTTCTCTTCCCTTCGTTGGATCCATGTAGGGAATCCTCAGCGTTAGACAGGCCGTCCTGACAGAGGGCTCCCATCAGTAGGCACCTGATTTGGTTTCGGACTGTGCTGAATCGTGGGAGTAGACCAGGCGAGCTACGGTGTGGAGGAGAGGCTATCGGTGGACCAAGGGTGATTAACAGCCTAGTCAGTCCCAAAAGACCATGTTACCCTGTGAGGGTGAGGGTGAGGGTGTGGTGGGTCGGCGATGTAGCGACCCATTGGATTGTGTAGTTGTTGCCACTTAGAGGCTATGAATACTTTGAGGTTAATATGAGTGTGTTGGTTGCTGCTATGCATGTGTGTGATATCTCGATAAACGAGTATCAAGAGTGGTTGTTCGAGTTGAGGAGATCGGGTTGTAGATACTACCCGGAAGAGGGTTAACGAATGATGTCGCGAGCGTGGAATCGTTCTCCCCTTCGTTGGATCCGATGTAGGAACTCCCCGGCGTTGGCTATACCTGTCAGAGGACTAGGCGGAGGCCACGAGGGTGGGAGAGGCTACCGGTGGACCAGGGGTGTAGTGCAGTCTAAGTCTCTCCCAAAGTCCCAAAATGTCTCCTTTCAGGAGTGAGGGTGTGGATGAGGCAAAGACGCGTCGCCTCGTGACCCATTCGTTGTTCGACCGTTCCCATAGATGTTGGGTCCGGTCTCGTGATGGATGTTGAAGGACATCGATGGGCGATTATCTAGATGTAGATGATCCAGTAGTGTTGAGTGGACCAGTAAATCCGGGTCTCTTCGACCGACGGCATGGTCCCTAGACCAGTAAATCCGGGTCTTATATTTTCCTTTATTCAAGAAAGAATACAGTTAGAGACATCTCGTCTTTACACACAAGCTGGGGTAAATCCTTTGGTAGGTTTGTGTACTTTTGAAGAAAGAAACATAGTTCTGTAATATCAGACGTTGATTAAACTTGCCATCACAGACATTGTCTTATAGGATTTCTATCATGTTCTTGATTATTATTTTCATTGTTTGCCATGTTAGATCCGTTGTTGATATGTTTTTCTTCTAATCCACGTTTTCATTGACATCGTCACTTCAATTTTATGCCTTTTCAGTAGATTCCTCTCTCATCAAATATTATGGGAGTTTCCGTTGTCTTGATACATTGGACCAAACACAAGGAATTGTCTTTTGCTTGATTAGAGACCATTTGATGTGTATTTTGTCTGCTTTGAAAAATGCTAAATGTGTGAGCTACCATTTTACTCTATCTGAAATTTTAATAACTCTTGATCATTTTTTATGCATGGCATACTTTAATTTCATTAAGGGTAATGTCACGCCCGGCAAGTGTATATATGATATCAGTCTAAACAGGAGTTCAATAACATACTCACACAACAGCTAAAATGACAATACAGACAAAAGCAGGGGCTGACAAGATATATACACAAATAGCGGAAGCTAAAAGACTGAATCTGTAACTCAAAAACATATTACAGACTCGATACATAATCAACTGTCCTGTGAGAGCCAATATATACAAGACATCCAAATAATATACAGACACGTGCCCAAGCACGGAATATAACACATACAATCAAAAGGGATGCTGATAGCCTCTGAAACTCGCGGGACGTGGCGCTACTCCGCTACTGATGAAGTCCCTCGGGGAGCTCCTCCTCCGGATCCGACTCAGATGACTCTGGAGAAAAATATTATGCGAGGGGTGAGCCACACGCTCAGTGAACAGCACAGCCCATGCATCACAGTTTATATTAACCACCAGATTTTTATTAACCACAATCACTTTATTCAGGCCTCAAAGTGGCTGGAACCAAACAATCCAGTGGGTCGCTATATCGCCGACCCACCACACCCTCACCCTCACCCCTCAATATGGTGACATAGGATATTGGGACTGACTAGGCTGATGGTCACCCTTGGTCCACCGATAGTCTCTCCCCACTCCGTAGGCCGTTCGGCCACCCCCACATTCAGCACAGTCCGTCCCAAATCAGGAGGTGCCTACTGATGGGAGCCCCTCCACGGGACAGCCTTTCTAACGCCGGGGCAGTCTCTACACGGATCAAACGAAGGAAACAGAACAGCCTATCCATCGCATATGATCCACTCGGATCCGCCGACAACACATCACAACAACTCTAATGCCATTAATTCTTCATAATTCCTCCAGGGCGCATAACCAAGATGCGGGGAAGCACATATTATAATAATTAACAAGGGTTATAATATTATTGGGAAAAGAAACCTTGGGAGGGTAGCATGAGGTCCCGATATAGGACATCCCGACAACCAAACAAGGAACACGGAGTACCCTAGCCCGGGTCTCAATGTTGACCTCGCAAGGCCCCTCCCTATAATATTATACAAGGTATGCTAGCATTTAATTTAATAAATCAAACTAATAGGACGCATGCATAGGTCGAGGCTTTCCTAGCATGATAACAAGGTGACAGGATGCACGGCTCTTACACATATCCTAAGGGTGCAAGTCCCTAACATACAAAGTCTAGGGTAGCATGCATACTACATTTTTATCATGCTTGCATGGATTACACATTACAACAAGTTAATATAAATCCATGGTGCCCCAGGGGAGGACGGTACACGCCCAAGTGCATATAGCGCCTCCCTACTGGGTTGGATTGTCCCACTCATCGATAGTCGGGTCGTCGCGCGACCGTCCGTCAAGATCTGCAAGATAGGATAATCAAATCGTGAGTAAAATACACAAATAAATCCAAAAACACATCAAAATACACAACACTCGGACAAGCGTACATACGGCCTGTACGCACGCGAGCCCGAGCACCCCGACTCACTCCCGAACCCCCGGGCAGCCATACGCACGGCCACCCGACCCAGGCGCACAGCCGCGCCCCAGCCCGTGCGCCCAGTCGCACGGCCAAGCCCAGCCCGCACGCCCGGACACCCCATCGAGCCCCCCCACTGGTGCACTGCGCGCTCACTGCGCCCCAGCGCAGCAACCCGCGCGCACACCCGCACGCCCAGCGCCCCATCGCCTCGCCCCGCGCGCACCCCGCGCGCACCACCCGCTCGCATCACCCGCTCGCACCACCCGCTCGTCCAGCCCCGGGTGCACCCGCGCGCACTGCGCCCCATCACAGCGCCCCGCACGCGCAACCGCCCGCACTGCGCCCCAGCGCAGTGCCCCGCACACACTCCCCGCTCGCCCTGCGCGCACTGTGCAGCACCCGCACACCACCTGCTCGCCACGCGCCCCTGCGCAGCGCTCCGCGCGCACGCCGCGCACTGCGCCCAGCACGCCCGACCGCACGCGCCCAGCGAGCCCGTCAGCACGCGCCCAGCGCGCCTGCCTGCAGCTCGCCCGCCTGCGCCTGCCTGCCTGCGCCTGCCCGCCTGCGCCTGCCTGCCTGCGCACGCCGCTGCCCGCATGCGCTCGAACCGAGCTCCACTCGCGCACACGCCCGCGCGCACGCCCACGCTGCCCTGCCAGCATGCCCGACAGCGCCCAGCCCTGCGCCTGCCAGCCAACCCGGGACAGCCCACCACCACTCCGACGGCCACCAACGGCCTCCAACCGCCTCCAACCGCCACCAACCGCCACCCACAGCCACCCACAGCCACTCCCACTCAAAAACACCCTCCTAACAATCATCTAAGCAAGAAAAAGAAGGAAAGAAGGCTTACCCTAGGAGAGGAAATGAAGGGAAGGGAACCGGGAGCTCTTCGTGCACCGAAACACCTCCCCAAAGACCTCCACCACCAAGATCTCTACCTAGCCCAAGGGGGGCTGAAATCAGAGAAGAAAAGAGGGTGTTAGAGGGGGTCAAACTCGAGGGAACTCGAATCTGAGACCACCGGTGGATAGATCGGGATGAGATCTAACCTTTCTCTTCTTTGTGCTTTCGATTTTAACCCCTCTAGCTAGGTCAAAACCAAGAAAAAGAGAGAGGGGGAGAGAGAAAATCAAATGGGGAAGAAGATGAATAGTGGGGAGATATTTTAGCTCACACTTAAATATAATCCCTCACTTAGATTAGGTTAAGCTAGGTTAATTAGGGTTTAAGCTAGCATTAGAGGGGATTAAGTGAGATTTGACTTGGGTCAACCCAACCAGACAAAAAAAAAGGGGTTGACCAAGTCATGGGCTCACTTTGACCAAGTCAACTCTCCAATGACTTCTCGCTCGGTCAAAACCCGGATACGCTTCGGAACTGAGAAATTCTGAAACGTTACCGGAATTCAATGAAACTTTCGCGAGTGGCTTGGAATGTCACCATGACACATAATATGCAGTTAGATTTTCAATCGGAGTCCTCAAACATAGGACGATAGCTAACAGTCCAAAATTTTAGCGGTTCCGATCGAAAAACAAAAAAAACCGAAAAACTGTCAGAATGTCCCAACGGTTACCAGAATGTTAAAAGTGACACATATATAACAGGTAACACTTGCTAAAATAGGATGCAAGTTGTTTTAATTTTTTTCATGTTATATTTATTTGTGTAAACTGTAAAGATTATGTCAAGTGTCTATTTTGATTTTATATTTTGTTTAGCAAATATCTATTTTAGGAAATAAATATAATTTATATTACAGGTAAAATTTTAATTGATTTTCAATATTTGGTTAAAAACTATAGCTATTTATGATATGCTATGGTTTTCAACTGTCGCTGTATATCCTTCAACTCTTCAAAAAATATTATGGATCCACCATTGTTGGGAACAAAAACTTATTAAGATCGTAATCCAACATGTTGCGTTGACCCTGATTGAAAGCTAATTTTGGTAATATTTTTTTATCAAAGTAAA
The DNA here is from genome assembly GCA_030737835.1 of Acorus gramineus. NCBI lineage: Eukaryota > Viridiplantae > Streptophyta > Magnoliopsida > Acorales > Acoraceae > Acorus > Acorus gramineus. The sequence continues at coordinate 3,575,870 of CM060856.1, read as the reverse complement.
ACAAGAAAAACATTATTAATATAACAAAATTTATACACAATTCAATGAAATGTATACCCACATATGCAAACAAATCATGTTTCATTTATGAAAATACATTAATAAGACTGCATATATGAATTACATGTAATAACATCCTATCTTTTTTGGCTTTACTCTCCATTTATTTTTCTATATCCATATTTTTATTTCTATCTTACTTTGGAAAGCATAACTCATGATCATGTTCTCTATTTTTTTAGATAGTGTAATTAAACAACAGGCAATTTCCGTTATTAATCTCAAATTTTGGTTTACTTTTAAGACTGGCCCTAAGCTAGTTTTAATTGTAAAACTGGACCTAGGGCCACTTTGATAAGGTCAACATGGATTTCTTTTCAAATAAGTTTTCTGTCAAAAATATAATTTTTACAAATACTCTAAAATTCGAATTTTAATTTTCAAATTTGAATTTTGAATCAAATTTTAAATTTTAAAATTACGAGTATCAAGATTTATGATAGATTTAATGATAGATTCACCATGAATTCAAATTTAATTTTAAAATTAAAATAAAATTTAAAATTCAGATAAGAATAAATATTTATTTTATGAAACAACCATGTAAAACTTAAAATTGAAATTTAAAAGAATAAAAAAAATGCATAAGAGACAAATCACATCTCATAGCAAATCATGTTTTGGAGGGTACGTGAAATTCTCTTATGTTAAAAAAATAAAAAATAAATATTTAAGTTGACTTGGTCAAATTGACCCAAGGTAAGTTTGCAATTAATATTGACTTGGGCCAGCCTTGAAAAAAAAAAAAAAAAAAAGCAGAAATCCATATAACCTCCTACACTCTACATAAATCCAAATAACACCATGTAAAGCCAGGGTGATCACCCCATGAGTTAAATTGACCCTAACCCCCCGTTTGGGAAGTGGAATTGCGTTATTCAGCCCTGATAGTTATACTGGGATAGATATTAGTGTTTGACAGAATAGGCCTATCTGTGTTTGGTTGCATTTTTTGTTATTCTTATTTATTCTTATTGGGAAACGTAAAATTCAGATTTTTGGTGTTTGGTTGACCTAGAATAAACTGTGGATAAATGGTTGATAAGGGATGGATAGGGAGTTATTATTTTCAAAATGTCAACTTTACCCCTGGAATATATTTTTATGTTTGGTGTAATTGATAAATATAAATCAATCCATCATGAGTGTAATTAAATCTGGACCGTCCATCTTATGTAATATTTTATGGTGGGCCTTTATATATTTTTTACAACTAATCTATGTATTCATTGGTGATTCCAAATGCTTTGTGGTGATTCTAATTATCTTATATCAATTTAATTATATTTACTCAATGACTTGATCATAAATAGAAAAATATATATAAATCATAGGTTGTCCATAAAATTGATAGATTTTATTACACAAGTAACATTGTCAATATTGTTGTTGTACCAAATAACACTAGCATTCTTATATAAGCCTTCATTTAATTTAATATTGAAATATAAGTTGTTGTTTGGATAACGTTGATAGATATATATCAAGAATTAAATCTGAACCATCCATCTTATGTAATATTTTATGGTAGACCTTCAAATATGTTTTACAATTACTCTATGTATGCTTAGTGTTGATTCCATTTGCTTTGTAATGATTCCAATTATGGGTTATGAGTTAATTAAATTTACCCAATCAGTTGGTCATAAATAATAATAAATTAAAATATTATTCTTATCTAATAAAATGACTGAGAATTATTAACAAATTATATTGCCAATATGAATCTTTTTGTTGTACCAAATAACCCTAGGCATTTTATACATTGCTTCATTTAATTTGCTTATATGTGTTATATGTCAATTTTTATATGGAGTATAATAGGGTTCATTAAGTTATTTATACACCTATATTGTGTATTTTACTTTTATATAAACTAGGTAAATTGGAGGAATAACAATATATACAAAAATATGATAAGTATTAACCTCTGTAAATATATTGTAAAATATTAGAAAAGTTAAGTTTGCAAAACACATATGACTCACATAAAACAATTACTTCACATAATTCCAAATATCCCTTCTCATATGGGAAACCATGGTGAACATAAAGGTTGGTCATTGACACAGTATATTCAATTGGAACTATGACATCCCTGTTATCAAAGATTAACATATATATCTACATTTCATGATCACACACATATCTAAACACATATACATGACATGGTTTAAAAAAGCTATTTTATATAATACTAGACATGAAAGACAACATCACAAACATACATTCATAAGTTTTTATTCACATTAATCTCCTGTATTGTCGAGGTTAAGTCAAAATTAGCATTTTGGATAAACAGAATGTGGTGTTTGAACATCCATACAAATTGAGTAATCCACAAAATTGGCCCATAATGTCACGCCCCAGGCGTCCCCGAGACGTGGCAAAATAAAATATAATATCAGCTATCAATACCTGAGGTCAATAAGGACACCAACAACAATACACAAGGCGGCAAAGCAAGATAATGATAACTGACTGAAAAGCGGAAGCATAATATATAACAATGTCTGTAAATCAAAAACATTATTACAGACCCGAATACACAATCAATGTCCTGTGGAAGCCAAGTCTAGACCAAAGAAAATACAACCTGTGCCACATGCACGATTTACAAAGCATAAATGACTCTAGGAATGCTGACAGCCTCGCACACGCCACCCGCCGGCAGAACGCTCCACGCCCATAAGACCACGCCACAGGAAGCTCCAGCTCCACGCCCAACACTACCCCTGAAAAGAAACAGTATGCGAGGGGTGAGCTACAAGCTTAGTGAGTGGCTGAAAACCAATCACCATTCTACAGTTCAACACATAATCAATTTCCTTTCAAGGAAAACATGGGTAGAAACCCAATGGATAACAGGGTCACGCGGTAGCGCGACCAACCTCACCCCCACCCTCACTCCCGAAGGGAGTCTTTTGGGACTTATGGGGAGAGACCATACCGTCGGTCGAAGAGACCCGGATTTACTGGTCTACTCAACACTACTGGATCATCTACATCTAGATAATCGCCCATCGATGTCCTTCAACATCGATCACGAGACCGGACCCAACCACTGTTATATATGTGTCACTTTTTACCTTCTGGTAACCATTGGGACATTTTGGCAGTTTTTTTATTTTTTTCGTTTTTCGATCGGAACCGCTAAAATTTTAGACTGTTAGCTATCATCATGAGTTTGAGGACTCCGATTGAAAATCTAACTGCATATTATGTGTCCTGGTGCCATTCCAAGCCACTCACGAAAATTTCATCGAATTCCGGTAACGTTTCAGAATTTTGCAGTTCCAAAGCGTATCCGGGTTTTGACCGAGCGAGAAGTCATTGGGAGACTTGACTTGGTCAAATGTGGGCCCATGACTTGGTCAACCCCCTTTGTTTTCTAGTGTGGATGGGTTGACCCAAGTCAAAGTGCACTTAAACCTCCCTAATCCTAGCTTAACCTAATCTTTTTTCACTAATTGAGGGTGTGAGTGTGTGTGGGGTGGGTGTGAGTATAAAGAAATCCCACGACTTCAAACACCCTACTATTCATCATCTTCTCCAACTTTTCTCTCTCTCTCCCTCTCTTTAAATCCTCCATATGACCTAGTTCAAGGGGTCAAAACCAAAAACCCTAAGAAGAGAAAGGATAGGTTTTGTCCCGATCTACCTTCCGGTGGTCTCGGATTCGAGTTCCCACATGTATGACCCCTTCTCATGCCTCTTTTCTCCTCTGTTTTCAGCTACTTTGAGGGCTGAAAGAGATCTTGGTGGTGGTGGTCCTTGAGGCGGTGTTTCGGTGCGCGAAGAGCACCCGTTCTTCCTCCCCTTCTCTTCCTGTCCTAGGGTAAGCTTTCTTTCCTTCCTTTCTTGTTTAGATGCATGTTAGGAAGGGTTTTTGGGTGTGTATGGGTGTGTTGGTGGCGGTTGGTGGCCGTCGGGGAGGTGGTAGGGCTATCTCGGGTAGGCTGGCAGTGCAGGCAGCGCAGGCAGGTGGGCTGGCAGGCAGGCGAGCAGAGCAGGCAGGCAGGGCACGCGCGCGTGCGCGCGGGCGTGCGCGCGGGTGGAACAGGAGTGTGCGGGTGCTGCGCGCTGGGCGCCGTGCGGGGGCGCTGCGCAAAGGCGCGGGCGTGCTGTGCGCGCGGAGCCGCGTGCGGGTGCTGCGCGCAGGGGGCCGTGCGGGGGCGTGCGCGCAGAGCGCTGCGCAGAGGCGCAGGGCGTGCTGTGCGCGCGCGCGAGGCGAGCTGGTGGTGCGCGCGGGGTGCTGCGCTGGGGCGCAGGGCGTGCGGGTGTGCGCGCGAGTTGCTGCGCTGGGGCGCAGTGAGCGCGCGGTGCACCCGGGGGGCTCGGCAGTGGGTCCGGGCATGCGGGCAGGGGCTCGGCAGTGCGTCTAGGCGCGCGGGCTGGGGCGCGGCTGTGCGCCTGGGTCGGGTGGCCGTGCGTACGGCTGCCCGGGGGTTCGGGAGTGAGTCGGGGTGCTCGGACTCGCGTGCGTACAGGCCGTATGTACGCTTGTCCGAGTGTTGGGTATTTTAGTGTATTTTTGTATATATTTGTGTATTTTACTCACCGAGTTGATTACCCTGTCTTGCAGATCTTGACGGACGGTCGCGCGACGACCCGGTTATTGGTGAGTGGGACAATCCAACCCAGTAGGGAGGCGCTATATGCACTTGGGCGTATACCGTCCTCCCTGGGGCACCATAGTTTAATATTAACTTGTTTAATATGTAATCTATGCAAGCATGATTAATATGTAGTATGCATGCTACCCTAGACTTTGTATGTTAGGGACTTGCACCCTTAGGATATGTGTAAGAGCCATGCATCCTGTCACCCTGTTCTCATGCTAGGAAGCCTCGACCTATGCATGTGTCCTACTAGTTTAATTTATTAAATTAAATGCGAACTTATGGTATTTTAGCATGCCTTAGGGAATATTAAGGGGCCTTGCGAGGTCAACATTGAGACCCGGACTAGGGTACTCCGTGTTCCTTGTTTGGTTGTCGGGATATCCTATGTCGGGACCTCATGGTGCCCTCCCAAGGTTTCTTTTCCCAATATTATTATATATGTTCCCCGCATCTTAGTTATGCGCCCTGGAGGAATTCTGAAGAATTCATGACATTTATAAGTTGAGATCGGTGTCGGCGGATCCGAGTGGATCGTATGCGTATGGATAGGCTGTTTCTGTTCCCTTTCGTTGGATCCGTATAGAGACTGCCCCAGCGTTAGAAAGGCCGTCCCGTAAAAGGGCTCCCATCAGTAGGTACCTCCTGATTTGGATTCGGACTGTGCTGAAGTGTGGGAGTAGGCCAAGCGGCTACGGAGTGGAGGAGAGACTATCGGTGGACCAAGGGTGATTAACAGCCTAGTCAGTCCCAATATCCTATGTAACCTATTGAGGGGTGAGGGTGAGGGTGTGGTGGGTCGGCGATGTAGCGACCCACTGGATTGTGTAGTTCCTGCCACTTTGAGGCTTTTAATGATTGTCTGTTAATATGAATTGTGATGCATGGGTTGTGCTATTCACTGAGCGTGTGGCTCACCCCTCGCATAATTTTTCTCCAGTTATCACTGAGTCGGATCTGAAGGAGGAGCTTCCCGAGAGACTTCATCAGTAGCGGAGCAGCGCCACGTCCCGCGAGTATTAGAGGCCATCAGCATCCTTTCTTTGATTGTATGTATTATATTTCCGTGCTTGGGCACCGTTTGTATATTATTTGGATGTATGTGTGTATATTGGCTCTCACAGGACAGTTGATTATGTATCGAGTCTGTAGTATGTTTTTGAATTACAGACTCAGTCTTTTAGCTTCCGCTATCTGTGTATATATCATGTCAGCCTTGCTTTCGTCTGTGTTGTCATTTTAGTTGTTGTTTAGAGTATTTTATTGATCTCCTGTATAGACTGCTGATATCATGTATACACTTGCCGCGTCCCGGGGACGGCCGCCCTGGGGCGTGACAAAAGTTGGTATCAGAGCCTGGTCCTGTCAGAGCCAATTGTCTTCTTTTTCGTAGAGATGAGTCCTAGGATTTCTATATGAGTATTCTGATCCTAGTGTCTGGTTTTCTTAGGTTGCTGATATGCCTCCTCGCAGAGGACGGCGCGGACGTGGTCCCTCTCGACCTTTGGAGGTTTCCGGACCTACCAGAGGCGAGGATGCTACTGGAGAGTCCTCGGCTGTGAGGCCAGGATCGGCGCAGGAGCCTCCTGCCTGGGAGCGCGCGCGTTCGTGCGGATAGCGGATTTGGTGGAGACTCAGACCAGGGCACTGGAGGCCCAGACTAGAGTATTGGCTGAGCAGGCTAGAGAGATTCAGGAGCTGAGGGCGGCCCGTGATGCAGTTCCACAGGTCCCCTTGGTGGCAGATCCGCCTGTGGTACCCGACGTACCCCCAGTCCCCGTGGTGGTTCCGCGGTGAGAGTTCAGGATCCCCAGGAGAGGGAGGTGGGGCTAGAGGCTGCAGCGCGAGTGCAGCAGAGTGGCCTCGCTGCCTTTCTGAAGCTCCACCCTCCCGAGTTCCATGGCCAGACGGCGGATCCCCTTGCCCCAGAGCGTTGGTTGATGGAGGTGGATACGATCTTCTCGACCATGCATTGCACCGACCGCCAGCGAGTCTCCCTGGCCACCTTCATGCTGAAGGGTAGCGCCGCCGACTGGTGGGCTACCCGATCAGTGGACATCCCCGAGGGAGTGGAGCAGCTTCTATGGGCGGGATTCCGGAGGTATTTCCTGGAGGAGTACTTCCCGTTCTCGACGCGCCAGATCGTGATGCAGGAGTTTGAGCAGCTGACGCAGGGCTCTATGTCTGTCGCTGACTACTCCACGCGCTTCACGAGGCTTTCCAGATTCGCCCCAGCCTTGGTGATGGATGAGGAGACGCGGTGCCGTCGTTTCGAGCTTGGTCTCAGCAGCTCCATTCGGGTGCATGTCACCTCCCAGGCTTTCACGAGGTACTCTGACTTGGTGTCTCGGGCGAAGACAGTCGAGCGAGACCTCGGGATCCTCGTGAGGGTTTCGACCCCTTCGGCAGACCAGAGACCACCCAGGAGCCAGGACCAGGGACAGCGCAAGAAGAAGAGGCCCCGCTTTGATCAGTTAGCGGCTGCCTCTCCTCCAGCAGATGTGGTGCCAGTGCGAGGTCCAGCACCCATCGCGGCAGTGCCAGTCCAGGCCAGGCGACCAGAGACGCGGCGCTGTTATCACTGTCAGCGCATCGGGCATATCTTGTATAATTGCCCTGATGCTGGCCGACCCCGCGTGATGCCTCCGCAGCAGCAGCAGTTGCAGCAGCAGCTGTTTCAGCAACAGCCTCAGCGCCAGCAGCAGCAGCAGCCTCAACGCCAGCCGCAGCAGCAGCCTCAGCGTCAGCAGCAGCAGCCACAGGGTGGCCGAGCTGACCAGAGGAGGCAGCCAGCGCAGCCGGCGAGGCGTGCCCCTGCTCCTCAGCCGCAGTTTGTTCAGGGCCGAGTGGCAGCGCTTTCAGCAGAGGAGGCTCAGGCATCAGGCAGCGTGGTCCGAGGTATTGTTCAGATCTCCCAGCTCCCTGCATATGTGTTGTTTGATTCCGGAGCCACACACTCGTTCGTGTCTCCCGCTTTTGCGAGACGGACGGGCGTGGCGTCCGCTCCCTTAGATGCTATCTTGGAGATATCATTGCCCGTAGGAGACCGTATTCTCCTCCGTTCTGTGTACCGAGGGTGTACGGTAGAGGTTGCGGAGCATGAGTTTCCAGTGGAGTTGGTGGAGCTCGCGATGACGGACTTTGATGCCATCCTGGGAATGGATTGGCTTGCAGCTAGTCACGCCAGCATCGACTGTTTTGCCAAGTCGGTGTCTTTCCACCTTCCGGGTCGGAGGTCCTTCCAGTTCGTGGGCGATCGTGACGTAGCCCCTTTGGGGTTCGTGTCGTCCATCCAGGCGTGGAGACTCCTTCAGGGAGGATGCGAGGGCTTTCTGGCGTACATTGCTCAGGAGGATGCACCGCTGCAGGCAGATATCAGTCAGACTCCGGTCGTGGCAGAGTATCCTGAGGTTTTCCCCGATGATCTTCTGGGATTACCGCCGGATCGCGCGATCGAGTTTGAGATCAATCTGATTTTGGGGACCGAGCCGATTTCGAGAGATCCGTACCGGATGGCCCCTGCAGAGCTGAGGGTGCTCAAGGAGCAGTTGGAGGAGTTGCTGGAGAAGGGCTTCGCACGTCCGAGTGTTTCTCCGTGGGGAGCCCCTGTTCTGTTCGTCCGGAAGAAGGACGGTTCGCTGCGGCTTTGTATCAAGCGGACAGTAAAGAACAAGTACCCCTTGCCGCGGATCGACGATCTGTTTGACCAGCTCCAGGGAGCGCGAGTCTTTTCCAAGATCGATCTCCGCTCGGGCTACTATCAGCTGAAGATCCGGGAGTCAGACATTCCGAAGACGGCCTTTCGTACCCGGTATGGGCACTACGAGTTCAGAGTACTGCCGTTCGGGTTGACGAATGCGCCGGCGGCCTTCATGGATCTGATGAACCGGGTGTTTCGGCCCTTCCTCGACTCCTTTGTGGTAGTATTCATCGATGACATATTGGTGTACTCGAGGAGTCTAGAGGAGCACGCTCACCATCTCCGCACTGCTTTGGAGACTTTGGCCAGACATCAGTTGTTCGCCAAGTTCAGCAAGTGCGAGTTCTGGTTGGAGCGTATGGCCTTTCTGGGCCATGTGATTTCCGGCGAGGGCATATCTGTGGACCCGGAGAAGACGCTCGCCGTGTCGAATTGGCGTCGACCGTCGAACCCCACAGAGATTTGGAGCTTCCTGGGCTTGGCGGGTTATTACAGGAGGTTTGTCGAGGGTTTCTCGAAGATAGCTGTACCTCTTACCCGCCTCACTTGGAAGGATGTCCGGTTCGAGTGGTCCCCGTCTTGCGAGGAGAGCTTCCAGGAGTTGAAGCGAAGGCTCACCTCAGCGCTAGTTCTTACCCTTCCGTCTGGGAGTGGTGGGTTCGCAGTTTACACCGATGCATCGCAGTTGGGTGTGGGTTGCGTCCTGATGCAGCACGGTAAGGTTGTGGCTTACGCGTCGCGTCAGTTGAAGCCCCATGAGCAGAATTACCCCACCCACGACCTTGAGTTAGCAGCGATCATCTTTGCGCTGAAGATGTGGAGGCATTACCTCTATGGCGAGGAGTTCGAGCTCTTTACTGATCATAAGAGCTTGACATATTTGCAGTCCCAGCCAGAGCTCAACATGCGTCAGAGACGTTGGGTCGAGTTCCTGACGGACTATGATTGTGACATCGCTTACCATCCGGGTAAGGCGAATGTCGTGGCGGATGCTCTCAGTAGGCAGCCCTTGGGCATGGCCGCCCACATGGCTGTACGTCGTTGGAGGCTTCTGGAGGAGGCCGCTTGCTGGATCAGTGTTCGAGAGACTCCTGCGGGTGGCTTTTTGGCCAGGCTAGTGGTGCAGCCAGTCCTTCTCGACGATATCCGCATGGCTCAGGCTCAGGATCCGCATTTTATAGTCCTCTCTGAAGGCGTCACCCGGGGCGAGCGTCCGGACTACCAGATTCGCGAGGACAGGATCCTGCGGTTCAGAGGCCGAGTGTGCATTCCTGACGACGCAGAGCTGAAGCAGAAGATTCTGGACGAGGCCCATCGTTCGAGGTACACAGTGCATCCCGGTGGCACGAAGATGTACAGGGGCCTTCGTCGTGGCTACTGGTGGCGCGGGATGAAGATGGATATTGCCCGTTTCGTTGCCCGATGCTTAGTATGCCAGCAGGTGAAGTCGGAGCATCAGCGCCCTGCGGGGAAGCTGCAGTCCATTGAGATCCCTCAGTGGAAGTGGGAGCAGATCACCATGGACTTCGTCTCGGGTTTGCCGAGGTCACGTTCGGGTCGCGATGCCATCTGGGTGATCGTCGACCGGCTGACGAAGTCCGCCCATTTCCTCCCCATCCGACTCACCGATTCTCTGGACACCCTGGCGCAGTTATTTGTCTCTGAGATTGTTCGTCTCCATGGCACTCCCGTCAGCATCATTTTCGATCGAGACGCGCGTTTTACTTCGAGGTTCTGGCGTAGCCTCCAGCACGCCCTTGGTACGAACCTCCACTTCAGTACAGCGTTTCATCCACAGACGGACGGCCAGTCGAAGAGGACGATTCAGACCCTGGAGGACATGTTGCGAGCCTGTGTTCTCGATTTTGGGGGCAGTTGGGAGAGGCACCTTCCGTTGGTGGAGTTTGCCTACAACAACAGCTACCACTCGAGTATCCGGATGGCTCCTTACGAGGCGCTCTATGGCCGCAGCTGCAGGTCCCCCTTGTGTTGGGACGAGGTCGGAGAGCGCCAGTTGGAGGGACCAAAGATCATTCACCAGACCTCAGAGATGGTGAAGACGATTCGCGAGCGTATCCGAGTCGCTCAGAGTCGTCAGAAGAGCTACGCCGACCGTCGTCGCCGTGAGCTCGCCTTCGAGGTTGGTGATCATGTCTTCCTAAAGGTGTCCCCGATGAAGGGCATCTTCCGTTTCGGCGTGCGGGGCAAGCTGAGTCCACGTTTCATTGGGCCGTTCCTCATCCTCGAGCGAGTTGGGGAGGTGGCCTATCGCATAGCTCTGGCCCCACAGTTGGCTCAGGCCCATGACGTCTTCCATGTCTCGCAGCTGAGGCGCTATGTCCACGATCCTGCTCACGTCATCCCGTTCGAGCCGCTCGTCTTCGAGCCGGACTTGTCATTCGTGGAGCAGCTGATTGAGATCCTGGACCGCCGCGAGAAGAGGCTCCGCACCAAGACCGTCCAGCTGGTCAAGGTGCGATGGCAGCACCGTTCCGGTGCCGAGGCCACTTGGGAGCTCGAGGACGCCATGCGTGACGCGTATCCGCATCTTTTCCCTTCTTATATGTTCTTGTATTTATTTTGAGGACAAAATTTCCTAAGGGGGGGAGAATGTTATATATGTGTCACTTTTAGCCTTCTGGTAACCATTGGGACATTCTGACAGTTTTTCGGTTTTTTTCGTTTTTCGATCGGAACCGCTAAAATTTTGGACTTTTAGCTATCATCCTGAGTTTGAGGACTCCGATTAAAAATCTAACTGCATATTATGTGTCCTGGTGCCATTCCAAGCCACTCACGAAAATTTCATCGAATTCCGGTAACGTTTCAGAATTTCACAGTTTCGAAGCGTATCCGGGTTTTGACCGAGCGAGAAGTCATTGGGAGACTTGACTTGGTCAAATGTGGGCCCATGACTTGGTCAACCCCCTTTGTTTTCTAGTGTGGATGGGTTGACCCAAGTCAAAGTGCACTTAAACCTCCCTAATCCTAGCTTAACCTAATCTTTTTTTCACTAATTGAGGGTGTGAGTGTGTGTGGTGTGGGTGTGAGTATAAACAAATCCCACGACTACATCCCCCCCCCCCACTATTCATCATCTTCTCCAAAAATTTCTCTCTCTCTCCCTCTCTTTAAATCCTCCATATGACCTAGTTCAAGGGGTCAAAACCAAAAACCCTAAGAAGAGAAAAGATAGGTGAGCTCCCGATCTACCTTCCGGTGGTCTCGGATTCGAGTTCCCACATGTGTGACCCCTTCTCATGCCCTCTTTTCTCCTCTGATTTCAGCCACTTTGAGGGCTGAAGGAGATCTTGGTGGTGGTGGTCCTTGAGGTGGTGTTTCGGTGCGCGAAGAGCACCCGTTCTTCCTCCCCTTCTCTTCCTCTCCTAGGGTAAGCTTTCTTTCCTTCCTTTCCTTGTTTAGATGCATTTTAGGAGGTTTTTTTGGGGTATGAATGGGTGTTGGTGGCGGTTGGTGGCCGTTGGTGGCCGTCGGGGAGGTGGTAGGGCTGTCTCGGGTAGGCTGGCAGTGCAGGCAGCGCAGGCAGGGCGAGTAGAGCAGGCAGGCAGGGCAGGCGTGCGTGCGCGCGGGCGTGCGCCCAAGCGTGCGTGCGGGTGGAGCAGGAGTGTGCGGGTGCTGCGCGCTGGGCGCCGTGCAGGGGCGTGCGCGCGGGGCGCTGCGCAGAGGCGTGGGCGTGCTGTGCGCGCGGAGCCGGGTGCGGGTGCTGCGCGCAGGGGGCCGTGAGGGGGCGAGCGCGTGGAGCGCTGCGCAGAGGCGCAGGGCGTGCTGTGCGCGCGCGGCGAGGCGAGCGGGTGGTGCACGCGGGGTGCGCGCGGGGTGCTGCGCTGGGGCGCAGGTAGGCCTGTCAACGGGTCGGGTCCGGGTCGGGTCGGGGTGGACCCGGACCCGACCCGTGACAGGACCCGGCGGGTCCGGGTCCAACCTAGGACCCGGCGGGTCTGGGAAAATGTGGACCCGGACCCGGACCCGTCGGACCCGGGTCGGGTCCGGGTCCGACCCGACCCGGATAGTTGGGTAAAAAAAAAAAAAAGAAAAAAGAAAAGAGCTCATGTATTTGTTTGCCTTATCATTCTATTTGAAATTTTTTGTAATAAAACATTATTGTTAATGAGACTATGTTTGAATATAATTTTATACAATTCAAAAGAAGTAAATGAATTATTAAACAACATCCAAAACAATAATCACTAACATAAAAAATATATTAACTTAAATAATAAACATAACTAACCTAAACAACATTCAAAACAATATTAACCTAAACAACATTCAAAACAATAAACATTAACATATTAACCTAAACAATAAACATAAATCATGCAACAAACTAATTAATCATACAAATTCAAAAGCTAATAAGTTAATCGTCCAAAACAAACCGATTTATAGGCTTGTTATGATTATGATTTATGAACTTGTAGATACAAAAATAAATTAAGTAAGAAATAAAATTATGTATCAACTAATACTAATGGTCTTATAATATATAAGTATATTTTAATAAAACAATCGGGTCTCGGGTCCAACGGGTCGGGGCGGGGTGGACCCGGACCCGACCCGTTTGTTTGTTCAGGTCCGCCGGGTCGGGTCCAACTCGGGTCGGGTCCAAATCGGGTCGGGTATATTACACGTGTAATCGGGTCCGGGTCGGGTCGGGTCCGGGTCTGGACCCGACCCGTTGACAGGCCTAGGCGCAGGGCGTGTGGGTGTGCGCACTAGTTGTTGCGCTAGGGCGCAGTGAGCGCGCGGTGCACCCGGGGGGGCTCCGCTGTTATATATGTGTCACTTTTTAGCCTGTTGGTAACCATTGAAGCATTTTAGCAGTTTTTGAAATTTTTACATTTTTCGATCGGAACCGCATAATTTTGGACTGTTAGCTATCGTCCTGAGTTAGAGGACTCCGATTAAAAATCTAACTGCATATTATGTGTCCTGGTGCCATTTTAAGCCACTCATGAAAATTTCATCGAATTCCGGCAATGTTTCCGAAATTTCGCAGTTCCGGGGCGTATCTGGGTTTTTAAGTCGCACACTATAAATAAGTGAGATCTAATTTTCGGATTACTATTCATCATCCCTACCAACCCTTCCCCTCTCTCCTCTCTCTCATTTTTCTCCCTTTTGAGCCCCCTAGACCCCTCATTTTTGTTATGTTTATGCCGCTTTGGGCTATTGGCTTGATTTAAATGTGGTTAATATGAACTGTATGCATGGGTTGTGCTATTCACTGAGCGTGTGGCTCACCCCTCGCATATTGTCTTTTTCAGTGATCTCTGAGGGAGGAGCTTCCCGAGCGACTACACCAGTAGAGGAGTAGCGCCACGTCCCACGAGTTTTGAGGCCATCAGCACCCTTCTCTTGTTGTATGTATATATTCTGTGCTTGGGCACCTAGTTGGATATGTATGGATGTTATTTGTATATATATGGACATGTTGGCTCTCACAGGACATACGATTATGTATCGAGTCTGTAGTATGTTTTGATTACAGACTCAGTCTTTTAGCTTCCGCATTTGGTGTATATATTATGTCAGCCCTGCTTTATCTGTGTTGTCATTTTGCTGTTGTTTGAGTATGTTATTGAACTCTTGTTACTGATATCATATATACACTTGCCGCGTCCCGGGGACGGCCGCCCTGGGGCGTGACAAAAGTTGGTATCAGAGCCTGGTCCTGTCAGAGCCAAATGTCTTCCTTTTCATAGAGATGAGTCCTAGGATTTCTATATGCGTATTCTGATCCTAGTGTCTGGTTTTCTTAGGTTGCTGATATGCCTCCTCGCAGAGGACGGCGCGGACGTGGTCCCTCTCGACCCTTGGAGGTCTCCGGACCTGCCAGAGTCGAGGATGCTATTGGTGAGTCCTCAGAGTGAGGCCAGATTCAGCGCAGGAGCCTCCTGCCTGGGAGCGCGCGTTTGCGCGGTTAGGATTTAGTAGAGACCCAGACGAGGATGTTAGCAGATCAGGCACGGGAGATTCGGGAGCTGCGAGCGGCCCGCGAGGCAGTTCCGCAGGTTCCCCTGGTGGCGGATCCACCCGTAGTGCCCGATACACCCCCAGTCCCCGTGGTGGAGATTCCGGCGGCCAGAGTTCAGGATCCTCAGGAGAGGGAGGCGGGGCTAGAGGCAGCAGCGAGGGTTCAGCAGAGTGGACTCTCAGCCTTTCTGAAGCTCCATCCTCCCGAGTTCCAGGGTCAGACAGAGGATCCCCTTGCTCCCGAGAGATGGTTGATGGAGGTGGATACCATCTTCTCGACGATGCTTTGCACAGACCGCCAGAGGGTCTCCCTGGCTACGTTTATGCTGAAGGGTAGCGCCGCCGACTGGTGGGCTACTAGATCAGTTGACATTCCAGAGGGATTGGAGCAGCTCACATGGGCGGGATTCAGGGGATATTTCTTGGAGGAGTATTTCCCCTTCTCGACGCGACAGATAGTGGAGCGGGAGTTTGAGCAGCTGACTCAGGGCACTATGTCCGTCGCTGACTACTCCACGCGGTTCACGAGGCTGTCCCGATTCGCTCCAGCTCTGGTGATGGACGAGGTGTCGAGGTGCCGTCGGTTCGAGCTCGGTCTCAGCAGTGCCATCCGAGTGCACGTCACCTCCCAGGCTTTCACGAGGTACTCGACTTAGTGTCTCGAGCGAAGACAGTCGAGAGAGACCTCGGGATCCAGGTGCAGGCTCCGATCCCGCCGACAGACCAGAGGCCACCCAGAGGTCAGGACAGAGGGCAGCGGAAGAAGAAGAGGGCCCGCTTCGAGCAGTCAGCGGCTCCCTCTTCCAGCAGATGTGGTGCCAGCGCGAGGCCCAGCACCCATCGCAGCCGTGCCAGTCCAGACGAGGCGACCAGAGACGAGGCGCTGTTATCACTGTCAGCGCGTCGGGCATATTCTGTATAATTGCCCCGACGCTGGCCGACCCGCAGTGATGCCCCAGCAGCAGCAGTTGCAGCAGCGGCCATTCCAGCAGCAGCGCCAGCCGCAGCAGCAGCCTCAGCGTCAGCAGCAGCAGCCACAGGGTGGCCGTGCTGATCAGAGGAGGCAGCCAGCGCAGCAGGCGAGGCGTGCCCCTGCTCCTCAGCCTCAGTTCGTCCAGGGCCGAGTGGCAGCGCTTTCGGCAGAGGAGGCCCAGGCATCAGGCAGCGTGGTCAGAGGTACTGTTCAGATCTCCCAGTTTCCTGCTTATGTACTGTTTGATTCCGGAGCCACCCACTCGTTCGTGTCTCCCGCTTTCGCGAGACGGACGGGTGTGGCGTCCGCTCCTCTAGATGCTGTGTTAGAGGTGTCATTGCCCGTGGGAGACCGGATTCTCCTCAGTTCTGTGTACCGAGGGTGTACGGTGACGGTTGCGGGGCATGAGTTTCCGGTGGAGCTGGTGGAGCTTGCTATGTCAGATTTTGATGCCATCCTGGGGATGGATTGGCTTGCAGCTAGTCATGCCAGCATCGACTGTTTCGCCAAGTCGGTGTCGTTCCACCTTCCTGGTCGGAGGTCTTTCCAGTTCGTGGGCGATCGAGACGTAGCTCCTTTGGGGTTCGTGTCGTCCATGCAGGCGTGGAGACTCCTTCAGGGTGGGTGCGAGGGCTTTCTGGCTTATATTGCTCTGGAGGATGCACCGCTGCGGGCAGATATCAGTCAGACTCCGGTCGTGGCAGAGTTTCCCGAGGTTTTCCCCGATGATCTTCCGGGATTACCGCCGGACCGCGCGATCGAGTTTGAGATCAATCTGCTTCCGGGGACCGAGCCGGTTTCGAGGGCTCCGTACCGGATGGCTCCCGCAGAGCTGAGGGTGCTGAAGGAGCAGTTGGAGGAGTTGCTGGAGAAGGGCTTCGCACGTCCGAGTGTGTCTCCGTGGGGAGCCCCTGTCCTGTTCGTCCGGAAGAAGGACGGTTCACTGCGGCTGTGTATTGATTACAGGCAGTTGAATAAGCGGACAGTGAAGAACAAGTACCCGTTGCCGCGGATCGACGATCTGTTTGACCAGCTCCAGGGAGCGTGCGTCTTTTCCAAGATCGATCTCCGCTCGGGGTACTACCAGTTGAAGATCCGGGAGTCAGATATTCGAAGACGGCCTTTCGCACCCGGTATGGGCACTACGAGTTCAGAGTACTGCCATTCGGGTTGACGAACGCGCCGGCGGCCTTCATGGATCTGATGAACCGGGTATTTCGACCCTTCCTCGACTCCTTTGTGGTAGTATTCATCGATGACATATTGGTGTACTCGAGGAGTCTTGAGGAGCACGCTCACCATCTTCGCACAGTCTTGGAGACTTTGGCCAGACATCAGTTGTTCGCCAAGTTCAGCAAGTGCGAGTTCTGGTTGGAGCGGATGGCCTTTCTGGGCCATGTGATTTCCGGTGAGGGTATAGCTGTGGACCCGGAGAAGACGCTCGCCGTGTCGAATTGGCGTCGACCGTCGAACCCCACTGAGATTCGTAGCTTCTTGGGCTTGGCGGGTTATTACAGGAGGTTTGTGGAGGGTTTCTCCAAGATAGCCGTTCCTCTTACCCGCCTCACTCGGAAAGATGTTCGGTTCGAGTGGTCCCCTTCTTGTGAGGAGAGCTTCCAGGAGCTGAAGCGTAGGCTCACCTCAGCGCCAGTTCTTACCCTTCCATCTGGGAGTGGTGGGTTCGCAGTATACACAGATGCATCGCAGTTGGGTGTGGGTTGCGTCCTGATGCAGCACGGTAAGGTGGTGGCTTACGCGTCTCGTCAGTTGAAGCCCCATGAGCAGAACTACCCCACCCATGACCTCGAGTTGGCTGCGATCATATTTGCGCTGAAGATGTGGAGGCATTATCTCTACGGAGAGGAGTTCGAGCTCTTTACGGATCATAAGAGCTTGACGTATCTGCAGTCTCAGCCGGAGCTCAACATGCGACAGAGGCGTTGGGTTGAGTTCCTGACAGACTATGACTGTGACATCGCTTACCATCCGGGTAAGGCGAATGTCGTTGCAGATGCGCTCAGTAGACAGCCCCTGGGCATGGCCGCCCACATGGCTGTCCGTCGTTGGAGGCTTCTGGAGGAGGCCGCTTGCTGGATCAGTGTTCGGAGACCCCTGCTGGTGGCTTTTTGGCCAGGCTGGTGGTGCAGCCGGTTCTTCTCGACGAGATCCGCACGGCTCAGGCTCAGGACCCGCATTTTATAGTCCTTTCTGAGGGCGTCGCCCGGGGCGAGCGTCAGGACTACCAGATTCGCGCGGACGGGATCCTGAGATTCAGAGGCCGAGTGTGCATCCCCGACGACGCAGAGCTGAGGCGGAAGATTCTGGACGAGGCCCATCGCTCGAGGTACACCGTGCACCCTGGTGGCACGAAGATGTACAGAGGCCTTCGTCGCGGCTACTGGTGGCGCGGGATGAAGACGGATATCGCCCGTTCGTTGCCCGTGCCTAGTATGCCAGCAGGTGAAGTCGGAGCATCAGCGCCCTGCGGAGAAGCTGCAGTCCATTGAGATCCCTCAGTGGAAGTGGGAGCAGATTACCATGGACTTCGTCTCGGGTCTGCCGAGGTCACGTTCGGGTCGCGATGCCATCTGGGTGATCGTCGACCGGCTGACGAAGTCTGCTCATTTCCTCCCCATCCGACTCACCGATTCTCTGGACACCCTGGCGCAGTTATTCGTCTCCGAGATTGTCCGACTCCATGGCACTCCAGTCAGCATCATCTCTGATCGAGACGCGCGTTTTACTTCGAGGTTCTGGCGTAGCCTCCAGCACGCCCTTGGTACGAACCTCCACTTCAGTACAGCGTTTCATCCTCAGACGGACGGCCAGTCGGAGAGGACGATCCAGACCCTTGAGGACATGCTGCGGGCCTGTGTACTCGATTTTGGGGGCAGTTGGGAGAGGCACCTTCCGTTGGTGGAGTTTGCCTACAACAACAGCTACCACTCGAGCATCCGGATGGCTCCCTACGAGGCACTTTATGGCCGCAGCTGCAGGTCCCCCCTGTGTTGGGATGAGGTCGGAGAGCGCCAGCTAGAGGGACCAGAGATCGTTCACCAGACCTCCGAGATGGTGAAGACGATCCGCGAGCGTATCCGAGTCGCTCAGAGTCGTCAGAAGAGCTACGCCGACCGCCGTCGCCGTGAGCTCGCCTTCGAGGTCGGTGATCATGTGTTCTTGAAGGTGTCCCCGATGAAGGGCATCTTCCGATTCGGTGTGCGGGGCAAGCTGAGTCCGCGTTTCATTGGGTCATTCCTCATCCTCGAGCGAGTTGGGGAGGTGGCCTATCGCATAGCTCTGCCCCCACAGTTGGCTCAGGCCCATGACGTCTTCCACGTCTCGCAGCTGAGGCGATACGTCCACGATCCTGCTCACATCATCCCGTTCGAGCCGCTCGTCTTCGAGCCGGACTTGTCTTTCGTGGAGCAGCCGATTGAGATCATGGACCGCCGCGAGAAGAGGCTCCGCACCAAGACCGTCCAGCTGGTCAAGGTGCGATGGCAGCACCGTTCCGGTGCCGAGGCCACCTGGGAGCTCGAGGACGCCATGCGTGACGCGTATCCGCATCTTTTCCCTTCTTAGATGTCTTGTATTTATTTTGAGGACAAAATTTCCTAAGGGGGGGAGAATGTTATATATGTGTCACTTTTTGGCCTGTTGGTAACCATTGGAGCATTTTAGCAGTTTTAAAATTTTTGCATTTTTCGATCGGAACCGCAAAATTTTGGACTGTTAGCTATCGTCCTGAGCTAGAGGACTCCGATTGAAAATCTAACTGCATATTATGTGTCCTGGTGCCATTTTAAGCCACTCATGAAAATTTCATCGAATTCCGGCAACGTTTCTGAAATTTCACAGTTCCGGGGCGTATCTGGGTTTTTAAGTCGCACACTATATAAGTGAGATCAAATTTTCGATACTATTCATCATCCCTACCAACCCTTCCCTCTCTCCTCTCTCTCATTTTTCTCACTTTTGAGGCCCCTAGACCCCTCAAACCCAAAAACTAAAACCTAAGAAGTGTAGATCGGGTCCCGATCTACACCCCGGTGCCTTCAAATCCCGATTCCGGCGATCCTAGCCTCCCTGACCTCCCCTCTTTCTCCTCTGTTTTGGGCCGTTTCGAGGGCCGTGATAGATCGGGGCGTAGGAGAGCCTTTGAGAAAGGTTTCGGCGCGCGGAGAGCAACCGGACTTCGCTTCCTCCCCTTGGTAAGGTCTTTTTCTTCTCTTTTCTTGCATAGATGTATGCTAGGGGGATGGATCTAGGGTTGGGTGGTGGTCGGCGGCGGTGGGTGACCGTCGGGGGGCTGTGGGAGGCGGTCGGAGGCCTTTTGGTGGTGGTGGAGGTGCTCGAGCAGTGAGGGTTGCTGTTCCGGGCAGCAGGCAGCAGCGGCAGCAGCAGGCAGCGCGCAGGCTGGGTGCGCGGGCGTGCGCGCGGGCGTGCGTGCTGGTCGTGCTGGGTGTGCTCGGTGCTGTGCTCGAGGTGCTGGTCAAGCAGCTGTGCGCGAGGAGCTGATGGCGAGCTGCGCGCGAGGTGCTGGCCGCGCGGGTCTGTGCGTGAGGAGCGGGTCGCGCGGGTCTGGCGCGAAGGGCTGGTCGAGCGGTTATGCGCACGGGTTGGCGGTGCTGGGCGTGCGGGT
Organism: Acorus gramineus; assembly: GCA_030737835.1. Taxonomy (NCBI): domain Eukaryota; kingdom Viridiplantae; phylum Streptophyta; class Magnoliopsida; order Acorales; family Acoraceae; genus Acorus; species Acorus gramineus. The sequence continues at coordinate 3,555,876 of CM060856.1, read as the reverse complement.
GCTGGGGAGGGGGTGATGGCCGAGGGCAGTGCGCGTGCGGGAGGTTGTGCAAGGTGCGCGCGGGGGCGCGGCGTGCAGTGGTGCGTGCGCGAGGTGATGGCCGAGGCAGGGGTGGTGCGTGCGCGAGGTGATGGCCGAGGAGAGTTCGCGCGGCGAGGCAGTGCGGTGCTCACGGGGCGCGGTGAGGCGGCTGTGGTGCGCGCGAGGCGCGGCGAGGTGCCGGCGGTGGGCGGGGTGCGCGAGCTGAAGCGTGGCGGTGCACCCGGGCGGTCGGGTGGCCGTGCGGGTGGCTGCCGGGGGTGCGGGTGGTTACCGGGGTGCTCGGGCTAGCGTGCGTGCGGGTCGTATGCACGTTTGCCCGAGTGTTGGGTGTTTGTTGTGGGTTTTGGGGTATTTAATTGTGTATTTAATGATATTTGTGGATTTATACTTACCAAGTAATACCCTGTCTTGCAGATCTCGACGGACGGTCGCGCGTCGACCCGATTTCCGGTGAGTGGGACAACCCAACCCAGTTTGGGAGGCGCTACATGCCTTGGAGCGTGTACCGTCCACCCCTGGGGCTTATAGTTAGTATTAACTGTTATTTTGAATCCATGTAAGCATGTTGTGTGTGTAGAATGCATGCCACCCTAGATTGTATGTTAGGGACTTGCACCCTTAGGATTTGTGCATGAGCCGTGCATCCTGTCACCCCGTTATCATGTTAGGAAAGCCCGACCTGAGCATGCGTCCTATTAGTTTGATTTATTTAATTAAATGCAAGCTTTAATATTGTTAGCATGCCTTGGGGAATATAAGGGGGCCTTGCGAGGTTAACATTGAGACCCGGGTTAGGGTACTCCGTGTTCCTCGTTTGGTTGTCGGATGTCCTACATCGGGACCTCAGGTTACCCTCCCAAGGTCTCTTTTCCCCATATTGGTCTTACTTATTTCCCCGCATCCTGGTTATGCGCGCTGGTGGAATTTAGAGGAATTCGAGGCATTAGAGTCGTAGAGATGTGCTGTCAGCGGATCCGAGTGGATCATATGCGATGGACAGGCTGTTCTGTTCCCTCCGTTGGATCTGTGTAGAGACTACCCCGGCATTAGAAAGGTTGTCCCGTGCAGGGGCTTCCATCAGTAGGCGCCTCCTGCTTTGGTAGAAGGACTGCGCCGAACGTGGCAGTGGCCAAACGACCTACGGAGTGGGGAGAGACTATCGGTGGACCGAGGGTGACCAACAACCTAGTCAGTCCCAAGAGCCTAGGTCACCTGTTGAGAGGTGAGGGTGAGGGTATGGTGGGCCGGCGATGCGACGACCCACAGGATTATGTATGGATGATTATCCACCCATTAAGTCCCAACATCCTAGGTCACCAGTTGAGGGTGAGGGTGAGGGTAAGGGTATGGCGGTTCGGCGATGTGACATCGGCAGTGGGTCCGCGCATGTGGGCAGGGGCTCGACAGTGCGTCTGGGCGCGCGGGCTGGGGCGCGGTTGTGCGCCTGGGTTGGGTGGCAGTGCGTACGGCTGCCGGGGGGTTCGGGAGTGAGTCGGGGTGCTCGGACTCGCGTGCGTACGGGCTGTATGTACGCTTGTCCGAGTGTTGGGTATTTTAGTGTATTTTTGTATATAATTGTGTATTTTACTCACCAAGTTGATTACCCTGTCTTGCAGATCTTGACGGACGGTCGCGCGACGACCCGGTTATTGGTGAGTGGGACAACCCAACCCAGTAGGGAGGAGCTATATGCAGTTGGGCGTATACCATCCTCCCCTGGGACACCATAGTTTAATATTAACTTGTTTAATATGTAATCTATGCAAGCATGATTAATATGTAGTATGCATGCTACCCTAGACTTTGTATGTTAGGGACTTGCACCCTTAGGATATGTGTAAGAGCCATGCATCCTGTCACCCTGTTCTCATGCTAGGAAGCCTCAACCTATGCATGTGTCCTACTAGTTTAATTTATTAAATTAAATGCGAACTTATGGTATTTTAGCATGCCTTAGGGAATATTAAGGGGCCTTGCGAGGTCAGCATTGAGACCCGGACTAGGGTACTCCGTGTTCCTTGTTTGGTTGTCGGGATATCCTATGTCGGGACCTCATGGTGCCTCCCAAGGTTTCTTTTCCCGATAATATTATAATATATGTCTCCCCGCAACTTAGTTATGCGCCCTGGAGGAATTCTGAAGAATTCATGACATTTATAAGTTGAGATCGGTGTCGGCGGATCCGAGTGGTCGTATGCGTATGGATAGGCGGTTTCTGTTCCCTTCGTTGGATCCGTATAGAGACTGCCCCAGCGTTAGAAAGGCCATCCCGTAAAAGGGCTCCCATCAGTAGGTACCTCCTGATTTGGATTCGGACTGTGCTGAAGTGTGGGAGTAGGCCAAGCGGCTACGGAGTGGAGGGGAGACTATCGGTGGACCAAGGGTGATTAACAGCCTAGTCAGTCCCAATACCCTATGTCACCTATTGAGGGGTGAGGGTGAGGGTGTAGTGGGTCGGCGATGTAGCGACCCACTGGATTGTGTAGTTCTGTGTAGTTCCTACCACTTTGAGGCTTTTAATGATTATTTGTGGTTAATATGAATTGTGATGCATGGGCTGTGCTATTCACTGAGCGTGTGGCTCACCCCTCGCATATTTTTCTCCAGTTATCACGGAATCGGATCTGAAGGAGGAGCTCCCCGAGGGATTTCATCTGTAGCGGAGCAGCGCCACGTCTCGCGAGTGTTAGAGGCCATCAGCATCCTTTCTTTGATTGTATGTATTATATTTCCGTGCTTGGGCACTGTTTGTATATTATTTGGATGTATGTGTGTATATTGGCTCTCATAGGACAGTTGATTATGTATCGAGTCTGTAGTATGTTTTTGAATTACAGACTCAGTCTTTTAGCTTCCGCTATCTGTGTATATATCATGTCAGCCTTGCGTTCGTCTGTGTTGTCATTTTAGTTGTTGTTTAGAGTATATTATTGATCTCCTATATAGACTGCTGATATCATGTATACACTTGCCGTGTCCCGGGGACGGCCGCCCTGGGGCGTGACAACCACTATGGGAACGGTCGAACAACGAATGGGTCACGAGGGACGTGTCTTCGCCTCATCCACACCCTCACTCCTGAAAGGAGACATCTTGGGACTTTGGGAAGAGACTTAGACTGCTCTACACCCCTGGTCCACCGGTAGCCTCTCCCCGCTCCATAGCTTACCTGGTATACTCCCACGATCAGCACTGTCCGAACACATCGGAGGTACCTACAGATGGGAGCCCTCTGTCAGGATAGCCTGTCTAACGCCGGGGCTGTCACTACACGGATCCAACGAAGGGAAGAACGATTCCACGCTCGCGATATCATTCGTTAGCCCTCTTCCGGGTAGCCTCTACCTGGTATACTCCCACGATCAGTACCCCTCCGACTGCATCGGTGGTACCTACGGATGGGAGCCCTCTGTCAGGACAGCTACAACCCAGCCTCTTCAACTCGGACAACATTGAGAGTGAACATTCCATGTTCGCAAAGCGAACCCCATGGAAACAACTACCACTCTGGAGGAGAAGAATATGCGAGGGGTGTGCCACACACTCAGTGAATGGCACAAACTATGCAACGCAACACACTCATATTAACCTTAAAGTAGACATAGACCCTATACGGGAGTAACTACACAAGCCAGTGGGTCGTTACATCGCCAACCCACCACACCCTCACCCTCACCCTCAAAGGGGTGACATGGTCTTTTGGGACTGACTAGGCTGTTAATCACCCTTAGTACACCGATAGCCTCTCCTCCACTCCGTAGCTCGCCTGGTCTACTCCCACGATCAGCACAGTCCGACGCATCGGAGGTACCTACAGATGGGAGCCCTCTGTCAGGACAGCCTGTCTAACGCTGGGGAGTCTCTACACGGATCCAACGAAGGGAAGAGAACAGCCTACCCACACGCATGCGATCCTCTTGGATCCGTCGACAACGCTTCCTAACATTTCTAATGTCATGAATTCTCAAGAATTCATCCAATGCGCATAACTAAGATGTGGGGAGACATATATTATAACCACAAGGTTATAATATTCCCTAAGGCATGCTTACAAAAGTATAATCACATAATCCCATCATGTTTTAAATAAATTAAACTAAATGGGAACATGCATAGTCGGGGTTTTCCAATTAAGGACAAGATTACTAAACATACATAAGCCGCTATACATGATATAAGGGTGCGTATCGCTAGCATACATAGTCTAAGGTGGCATGGATACATCAGAATAATCAGGCATGCACAGGTGTCTGCATAATTTAGCTAGGGGCCCCATCGATGCGCGACGCGCGTCTATGCGGGTCGAGCGCATCCCTAGAGAGGGGGGGGGGGGATTGGCATCAAACCACTCACCTTACGACACGGGACCTCGCTCATCCCATCCGACGAGATCTGCAAGGTAGGGGCATCCAACTGGTTAGAAACAACACAATTTACATAAAAAAATCATTAGAAATACCCCATACTCGGACAAGCATGCATACGGGCTCGCACGCATGCGAGCACGCACGTACGCACGCGAGTCCGAGTGCCCCGACACCTACTCGAACCCTTGGGCAGCCACACGCATGCCCCCCCGCACGCGCACGCATGAATGCGCACGCACGCACGCACCCCAGCACCATCGGCGCACTGCAGCCTGCCTGCCCGCGCGCCCAGACGCGCTGCCGCACACACGCGCACGCTTGCGCGCGCCCGCGCGCACTGCACGTCCAGCCCACGCGCCCTCGCGCAGCACCCCGCGCACGCCCCAGCACGCTCACGCGCGCGCGCACTGGTCCCCTGCCCCGCGCCCAGGCACATGCCCAGGCGCACTGCCCCGCGCGCGCGCACGCTCGCCCGCACGCCCGCGCGCACTCGCGCGCACCCCCGCTCACGCCAGCGCCAGCGCGCACCCGCGCGACCACTCCGCGCGCACCAGCGCACTCGCGCGCACGCACCCGCGCGCGTCTGAGCGCCCGACTGCGCTCGCCTGCGCGCGCACGTGCGCAGATAGCTCTCGATGCGCGCCCACTTTGCCCTAACCCCTTTTTAACCCTTCCCAAACCCTCACACACACCCTAACACATCTACCTAGCATGCATGACCTCCCCAACATCCCCTTAAGCCATGAAAACCAAGAAAAGAAGGGGAGGAGCTCACCTTGGAGGGGGAACGAAAGGGGGAGGTTCGGGGGCCCTCGACTCACCCGCGACCACCTCAACCACCACCACCATCAGCCCTCCTATGGCTGCAAATCAGGGGGGAGAAATCCATGAAAAGGGAGCTTGAGAGAGAGGGGAACAAACAACAACAACACATATGCACAAAGACTCACTCACACTTGCACCTCCACCTTCTCTTCTCTCTTTGGGGCAAATTATCAAACACATGGTGGGAGCTTTGAAAAGAGAGAAGGAGAGCAAATGAGGTTGTCGTGGAAGTGAGAAGGGAGAGAGAGAGAAAGAAAAGGTATTTATCACAAATATCTAAGGGGGAATGACTAAGTCGCCCTTTGACTAGAAATTCTGCGCATGCTTCACTGGAACAGGCATAAATTCCTCGATATAGCTCCGAATTGCATAATTCCAAGTCCGTTGGAAAGCCAAGAAGATTATCTACAAATTTTATGTTTATTCCACGATCAATTAATCTCTCTAGATAATCCAAAATTAGAGCTGAACATAGAACAGGGCTGCTGCCAGAATTTCCCTCCCCGGGGTATACTTGGAAAAATACCCATAACTTTTACTACAAGAATCCAGTTGATCTAATTCCACTTCTGTACGAAAGCTAACTCAAAACTGGACATCTCATAGTAAACTCATATTTAAATCTCTTCATCTTGGATTTTAACAAAATCAAATCCAAATACCAAATAAGGAATTCATAATTTCTAGGGAAAAATTATGTAGCCAAATTTTCAAACAGAGCGCTCCAAATGACCCAGGCACAACACATAAACTAGTGAGCATCACAAAATAAAAGTATTAAGTTTGTAAGGCTATCCCAACCTGCATACTATCAATGACGCAGGAACAAAACAAACAACAGAATGAAAATAAGTCCAACAAGCACCACAAGTGATGCAAACAAACCCAGAAACAGTGGCATAACTGGAATCCCATGAACAGTAACCTCAGACAAGGAAATAGTGGTTCGAATGTCACCTGAAATGGGGCGTGACTGTTCTGCACTGTAGGACAACTGGTGGTACACTGGCTGTGAGGATTGTGGCAGTATCTCGGTTGGTGTAAGATCTGGAAGATCTGCAGTAGCTGGTGGAGTGTCTGGTAGCAGTGGTTTGTTGATGCCATTGGTCTCATCTGATGGAGTGGGTGTGGTATCCGACACGATGATGGGTGCATCTGGCTGTAGGCCCTCATTCACAGATGCGATGAACGCGTACCCCTCCTCGATGTCTTGAACACCCATGAATGTAGCTCCTCTAAAGCGATACACCTGCGCGTGACAGGCTGCCCAATTATCGTACACCCCGGGCCTCCTTCCCTTCGCGACCGCGTAATATGGATAATTTCCCATCCGATGGAAACAAGTGCCTGTTATATAAATAGAAAATATAATGAGTATCCAATTTTTCAAATCACATGGTCAACGAAATAAATATTGTATGTAACTAAACAAATATCACATAATGCAAAGGGCTACAGGAGTTCAATACGTTGACAGACCAAACTACCAGAACGCCACCACCTTACTGCCTCTGCAATTAGAAAACCCATATTTAGATGAATAACACATCAAGGATTGTAAAATACATATGTCACGTAATCTGAAGAGACCATTAGAACCTTAACTTACATTCCTACCCCCCCACAATTGACCAGTAATCATTGTTCGCAGTTGAGCCCCTCCAACATTATCCTCGTTTGCGACGTCGGAGTGGATTTCATCTCTCACATCCCCAACTCCATCCACTTCATCTTGACTCATATTGAATAAAATGTCTGACCCTTCCTCCCTACGAATGAAGTTATGCAGTACGCAACATGCAAGTGCAATTCTAGTCTGGGTTCTGAATGGATAATATGGAGTGCATCTAAGACATTTGAAGCGCATTTTTAGAACACCAAATGCACGCTCAATGACATTCCTCAACTGTGCATGCCTATGGTTGAAGAGTTCATTTGGACCGCTATATCTATTACCTCTGCCCAAATTTAGAAACTCAGAAAAATGATATCTATGAGAACGGTAAGGTGCAAGAAACTTATCAATGTTCACGTATCCAGAGTCAACCAAATAATATTTTCCTGGTAGTAACATTTCGTATTAATTCAATACAAATGAATGATCTACCACAAGTTAATAAATTGGTTGAAAATATGTCAAAAGAATATACTTTCTGGGACACTAAAACCCCCACTCTCCAACGCTCATCTGAGGAATTTCATGTCGGCCGTTGAACCTTCCCAACCCATAGTGATGTATTGGAATTGTAAGTCGAATGAGCAAGCAGCCATCACGTTCTGTGATATCCATCCCTTCCGATTGCGATATTGTGTGGCCTTATTTTTTCTGATTAGCACCGGGATGTGTGTCCCATCAATTACCCCGACTGCATTCTACAATTGAAGAACACATGTACTTGCATAAGATGGATATCACATATATAAGGAAGAGTAGAGTACAACATGTTATATTTTGTTGTATGAACTCACCTTAAAATACGGGTAAAAGATTTTGTTGTGCCTCACATGAGGATAAACTTGCACATCATTTTGTGGAAGGCTGATGTACTCTCTTTTTAGGGACACTAATGCGTTGAGGACATCATTGAAGTGCTTACTTATTGTCTCCTCATAATGGTGAAAGCGTTCTGATAACACCCTATTAGACACACCATGGTCAAGAGCATGAAGGAAGGTAGCAAGCTATTTAGTACAAGTGAGGTTTGTAGTGTCTTTCAGAAGACCCTTGGTGATCAAGACATCCCTCAGCTTCAAGAACAACCGAGGAGTCATGCGGAGGTTCTCATATGCTCTAGCCTCATGTCCTTAGAGCAACTCATGAATGAATATATGGCCTGACAGAGGTCCAGTTCTCATAGTTCGCCTTGTCAATGATTGACGTTCAACCCTATATCTGACATGGTCAAGTACATAGGCCATCTCGAAGAACATTGATTCCTCATCCTCTTCAAAAAATTGCCTAAAAAATTCAGACCGACGTCTTTTCCTTGTTGAGGAATCCATAGACTGCATTGGTCACATAAGAGATTATTGAATATACATAAGAACAAAGGAAGAGGGTTATAAATGGATTGTGGATGGCCATTAACTCCACCACAGATGGGTTTAGAACATGACGAATGACAATCCGCATTAGGAAGATGCATTCATAATGGATGCATTACTAGAAATGAATGGATCAATGACTATGTAAACGTATGACAATCATACATAAGACATCATCTCATAAGAACTGGAATGAGTTGTTCATATTAAACGGATGATATAAGAGGTCACATTTGCACATGAAGCTTTCAGACACCACATCACCAATATATGTCACTATAGATTATGACAAAGCATCCACATGCTATAAATACTTACAAAATTAAGAGTGTTTTCTACAGTATTCCAAAGTCAGAAGCATTCATGTTTATACAAAAAAAGATGAGAATGTCTTCTGCAATTACATATCCACATTAATAACTATTTAGCCTTCCTACTGTAGGTGGCTCAAAAATTATATAAGTAATGGAACCATAGAGGGTCATGACTGGGTCCATCCTAGGGTGCATGTGGAACATAGGGTGGTGGTTGGTAGTTTGCTCCTTGTCTCTCAATCCAGTCTATCTTCAAGTCATCTGGGAATGCCATAAAAATCGTGCGGTTCGCCTCATCCTTCAGAGCCTCAGCTGCAGCCAACTTACTAGCTGAACTAAGTTGCCTAAACATCGCAAGACACTTGATTGCCTGCTCCAAAGTGTACTTCCCCTCATAATCCTTCTCCAAGTACTCTTTTGCAACCTCCACCCTTCGCCTCCCAATTTCAATGAACTCAGCCATGTATCGTTCAGCAGCAATTGAGTTCTTCACCTTTTTACTAGACCCAGATGATCTTTTTTTGGAATTTGTAAATCATCCTCCCCCATGTCAGAAGCAGTGGACGCTATGGAACGTTTACCCTTTCTCCTACAAGTTGGTTCACCTTCATCAGGTATCTCTATTGGTGTGCTGGTCCCCCACCTGTTCTCACATGTATTCCCTCGAGTGAAGTAATCCTCCACTGATGGTCTCTCTATATGCAGTGAATCGAACCTATTTTTGTGGGCCTCCATTGAGTCTCCTTCAGTGTCATTGTCATCCTCATCCTCACTGATGAGGGAGGCATGGGCATGGAATCCCTTAGATGTGGAGTTCCCACATATCATGGAGAATTCCTTGAACCATATAAAAGGCTTGTCCCGGCATAACCCAAACTTGGTATTGTTCTGCACAGGATAAGCAGACAATAACTTTAATTTAATATCTAATATAAAATGACCATGACAAAACTAAACTATCCTCAATTGCACATACCGATATGACCCTATCCCAGTCCTGTGCATCTCCCGGTACAGCCATTTTCCTCGCATCATCCCAACCCCATCCTGTTTTGTTGCTAAGTTCTTGGTATAGGTGATAGGTTTGCTTCAACACTTTCCAACGATTCTTGCAATGACTCATTTCCAAAGTCATAGCCATTCGATAGTTCAAGGTTGCAGTGATAGTCTTCCAAGAACTGTTTTGGAAGACTCCCTTCACGCAATTACCCTATTGAAATTGATCTACAAGCAACCCCACCAAACAAGCATCCATCGGGTTGGTCCAGTTTCCAATCCGATTCTTATTGGATGCCATGCGTAGGGGAAGCTGGCTCATCTTTGACATCTAGACACATTGGACACCATGGAATGAATTAAGATATCAACAACATATATATATTCATTGGTCATTGACATCTATATGAATGCGAAAAAGACTAACTCACATGACCACACACACACAGAGAGACACACACACACACACATATTCATTGGTCATTCACATCTATATGATTGGGATGCACCAATGGGTGTACAAGGTTTCTATAAATCATTCATTTATCATGACATAGTTTTAAAATATACGAAAAATAATCTAAAACATGAAGGTTGAGTGAGGGGGAATTATGCTAAAAAATGAACACATAATAACACTAAAAATAAGCATAAAATATAGTAATTGGTCATTAACATCAGATTTCACCCTTAACATAAACCAATCATATATGTAAAATTACCAGTATTAAATAAAATTATGTGAGATAGACTCCATCCATCAATGTTTATTTAAGCATGCATTTCTAATATGTAATTTTAATAACCCCTATGGTTGTAGATGAGCCATGCCATGATAAGACATGAAACAATGATTCAATGGGAAACACCTAATAGCCCCTATCTTTAAAATGCACGACTAAATACTCCTCAAACATGAGTTTTACTATGTTTATGTTTCTATTAAAACAGGATCCACTCACCGGATAGTAATGAAATAATATTGTGGATATAAAATTTGAAATAATATTGTGGATATAAAATTTAAACATCTATATAAACTTAAGTTTTGGGTGCAATATCTGTATAGTCAACCAAATATATATAGCCAACCCTACACATCGCCCAATTACATTGAATTATTGATAAATGGTCGTATATATTTGCATGTAACTTATAATAGACTCAATTATAAAATATATAGGCAAATAGGTTATGTGTTTTCTATTTATAGACACTGGGAAATTGAATAAAATTTCTTTTTTCATATACACTTCAAACCTTTGTAAGAAACATGTTAGCATCACATTTAAAGTTAGATAAAACATGGTTGTCAAATCAGCATACCGAATCACAAACTAACATACATTACTCAGCCTCTTAGCCTCTTAATCTGTTGACATTACTAATGTAGAACCCATGAAAGACACTTATTGAAGGTTTACTTGCAATAATATAATAATTGCAATGTGCACAAATATTATGAGAGGTTAACAACTGAGAAACTAGACTAAGTGTTATTGAGTACTAGAAATTAGAGACTTCGTATTTGAGACCATCAATTGTAAATAAGAGCATTCTGAAACATATGGAACACACATATATATACACACAAAAAAAAGCAATGTATATTAAAGATTTTTTTTAAGTGGTCTTGCAACTCCCACTTAATATCTGATTTGTGACCATCCTGGATTGTATTAATACAATTTGTAAAAGTTTGTAAGGCTGACACTTTTATTAAATTGATTAAGTCCATCAATTTGGATGGTCAGCATAGACAAATGCATGTTTATGCATGACCTTGTGTGTTTTGATAGAAAACACATAACATTAACCATGTATAAAAGAGATCCCTCTCTTCATGACCCATGTAGTATTGTCACGCCCTAGGGCGGCCGTCCCCGAGACGTGGAAATAATAAAATATCAGCTATCAATACCTGAGGTCAATAAGGACACCAACAACAATACACAAGGCGGCAAAGCAAGATAATGATAACTGACTGAAAAGCGGAAGCATAATATATAACAATGTCTATAAATCAAAAAAATTATTACAGACCCGAATACACAATCAATGTCCTGTGAAAGCCAAGTCTAGACCAAAGAAAATACAACCTGTGCCACATGCACGATTTACAAAGCATAAAATGACTCTAGGAATGCTGACAGCCTCGCACACGCCACCCGCCGGCAGAACGCTCCACGCCCATAAGACCACGCCACAGGAAGCTCCAGCTCCACGCCCAACACTGCCCCTGAAAAGAAACAGTATGCGAGGGGTGAGCTACAAGCTCAGTGAGTGGCTGGAAACCAATCACCATTCTACAGTTCAACACATAATCAATTTCCTTTCAAGGAAAACATGGGTAGAAACCCATGGATAACTGGGTCACGCGGCGGCGCGACCAACCTCACCCCCACCCTCACTCCCGGAGGGAGTCTTTTGGGACTTATGGGGAGAGACCATACCGTCGGTCGAAGAGACCCGGATTTACTGGTCTAGAGACCATACCGTCGGTCGAAGAGACCCGGATTTACTGGTCTACTCAACAGTACTGGATCATCTACATCTAGATAATCGCCCAACGATGTCCTTCAACATCGATCACGAGACCGGACCCAACAACTATGGGAACGGTCGAACAACGAATGGGTCACGAGGCGACGTGTCTTCGCCTCATCCACACCCTCACTCATGAAAGGAGACATCTTGGGACTTTGGGAAGAGACTTAGACTTCTCTACACCCCTGGTCCACCGGTAGCCTCTCCCACCCTCGTGGCCTCCGCCTAGTCCTCTGACAGGTATAGCCAACGTCGGGGAGTTCCTACATCGGATCCAACGAAGGGGAGAACGATTCCCACGCCCGTAACATCATTCGTTAACCCTCTCCCGGGTAGTATCTACAACCCGATCTCCTCAACTCACTGCTCTACACCCTTGGTCCGCCAGTAGCCCTTTCCCACCCTCGTGGCCTCCACCTAGTCCACTCCCACCATCCGTACTGTCCGACACATCGGAGGTACCTACGGACGGGAGCCCTCTGTCAGGTACAGCCAACGCCGGGGAGTTCCTACATCGGATCCAACGAAGGGGAGAACGATCCCATGTTCGCAAAGCGAAACCCAATGGAAAACAACCACTCTCGATACTCGCTTATCAAGATAACACACACATGCATAACCACAACCAACACACTCATATTAACCTTAAAGTAGTCATAGTCCCTAAACGGGAGTAACTACACAAGTTAGAGGGTCGTAACATCGCCGATCCACCCCACGCTCACCCTTTAGGGGTGTCATGGGTCTTTTGGGACAGACTAGACCGCTCTCCATCCCTGGTCCACCCGGTAGCCCTTTCCCACCTCGTGGCCTCCTAGTAACCACTCCAACATTTTAGCAGTTTTTGAAATTTTTGCATTTTTCGATCGGAACCGCAAAATTTTGGACTGTTAGCTATCGTCCTAAGTTAGAGGACTCCGATTGAAAATCTAACTGCATATTATGTGTCCTGGTGCCATTTTAAGCCACTCATGAAAATTTCATCGAATTCCGGCAACGTTTCTGAAATTTCACAATTCCGGGGCGTATCGATTCTGTTGGATCCGTGGACAACGATTTCTAACACTACTAATGTCATGAATTCTCAAGAATTCCTCCAGGGCGCATAACTAAGATGCGGGGAAACATATATTATAACAACAAGGTTATATTATTCTCTAAGGCATGCTTACAACAATATAATCACATAATCCCATCTTGATTTAAATAAATTAAACTAAATGGGAACATGCATAGGTCAAGGCTTTCCTAGCATGAAACATGGTGTCTAGACATGCATAGGCCGCTATACATGATATAAGGGTGCGTATCCCTAGCATACAAAGTCTAAGGTGGCATGGATATATCATATTTATTATGCATGCATGGCTTCTACATATATAGCTAGGGGGCCCCATCGATGCGCGATGCGCGTCTATGCGGGTCGAGTGCATCCCTAGAGAGGGGGGGGGGATTGGAATCAAACCACTCACCTTACGACCCGGGACCTCGCGCATCCCATCCGACGAGATCTGCAAGGTAGGGGCATCCAACTGGTGAGAAACAACACAATTTACACATAGAAAACATTAGAAATACCTAATACTCGGACAAGCATGCATACAGACTCCCACGCATGCGAGCACGCACGTACGCACGCTAGTCCGAGAGCCCCGACACCTACACGAACCCCGGCAGCCACACGCATGCCCCCCCCCCCCGCACGCGCACGCACGCACCCCAGCACCATCGGCGAACTGCCGCGCGCTTGGCCGCGCGCCCAGACGGGCTGCCGCACGCGCCGCGCGCGCCCGCGCGCACTGCGCGTCCAGCCCACGCGCCCTCGCGCAGCACCCCGCGCACGCCCCAGCACGGGCACGCACGCGCACGCGCGCGCCCGCACTGGTCCCCTGCCCCGCGCCAGGAGCATGCCCAGGCGCACTGCCCGCGCGCACTCGCGCGCACTCCCGCGCGCACCCCCGCTCGCGGCAGCATCTGCGCGCCCGACTGCGCATGCCAGCGCCCTCCTACGCGCGCACCCAACCTCATTTTAACCCTCCCCAACCCCTCACACACACCCTAACCCATCTACCTAGCATGCATGACCTCCCTAACATCCCCTTAAGCCATGAAAACCAAGAAAAGAAGGGGAGGAGCTCACCTTGGAGGGGGAACGAAAGGGGGAGGTTCGGGGGCCCTCGACGCACCCGCGACCACCTCAACCACCACCACCACCTCAGCCCTCCTCAGCCCTCCAATGGCTGCAAATCAGGGGGGGGGGGAATCCATGAAAAGGGAGCTTGCGAGAGAGGGGAACAAACAACACCACACATGCACAACCTTCTCTTCTTCCATCACCTCCTCCTTCTCTTTTTCATTTAAACAAACACCTAGGGTGCTTGAGAGAGAGGAAGAGAGAGCCCAAGAAAAATGGGCGTGGAAGTGAGAGGGAGAGAGAGAGAGAGAAGATATTTTGCACACAAATATCTTAAGAGGGGTGGAAATGACCTAGTCACTCTTTGACTAGAAATTCTGCGCATGCTTCACTGGAACAGCCATAACTTCCTCAATATAACTCCGAATTGCACAATTCCAAGTCCGTTGGAAAGCCAAGAAGATTATCTACAACTTTCATGTTCATGCCAAGATCAAATAATCTCTCCAGCTATTCCGAAATTAGAGCTAAACATAGAGCAGGGCTGCTGCCAGAATTTCCCTCCCCGGGGTATACTTGGAAAAATACCATAACTTTTACTACAAGAATCCAGTTGATCTAATTCCACTTTTGTACGAAAGCTAACTCAAAACTGGACATCTCATAATAAAATCATATTTAAACCTCTTCATGATTTTAACAAAATCAAATCCAAATACCAAATTGGAAATACATAACTTCGAGGAAAAATTATGTAGCCAAATTTTCAATCAGAGTGCTCCAAATGACACAAGCACAACAGATTATACCCAGGTAGAACAGTGCATATTCAAAATGTGGCTACTACAAAATTTAACAAAGGCATTGCCAAGCGAGAGGAAAACAAACCGGGTGAAAAGTTCCGATAAAAACTAAATCGTAAACCTAAATAGAGGTCTCTCATCTCTCTCGTTTTGGTCTCTCACAAAGGGGAAAAGCAAGCATGAATAAGATGGGTTTGTGGGATTTACTGATCACTTTATTAATAAAAATTGGGCATTACAAGGTTCTCCAGGTTATCATGCTTTCCAAGTATCTCTGAGAGTATTCCACTGATGTATTTAAAATGTAAATGTGGTGCTTTATCATTTGACATGATAAAATTAAGAAAAAGGGTTTAATCCTTGTATTAAATCAAATGTATTCAACTTAGTTTATGGTGTGCAATCAAACATTCATGTAAGCAGGAGAACAGCACAGAAGGTCACATATCATCAGCTATACGAGATGAACCAAAATGTTCTAACCTAACCATAATGTTATTATTCACCATGATTTTTTCAAATCAAGCAGGGGATTCACATGAATATTTATCATCTTCAACATAAGATCGCCGAAAAACGAATGGTTTACCTGTGAATCGTCACGATTAGGGGTGTGAGTCTTAGCTTGATGGGAAGCCACTGTACAATCCTGATCATCGAAATGCCCGAACTTCGATCTACACGTGCTCAAGCTCTCACAAGGTGTTCATGGTGAATCGTAGAGAGACAAAGCTAGGGTTTCCATTTGGTTGCAGAGGGAGTCGAGTGAGAGAGATGAGAACGAAATAATGGGTATTCGAGGATGGTTGGTGGGAGTGAATGTGATGGGATGGTAGCTGGACACGTGTACGAAGATGAAAATAAAAAGCAGAGTGATTTTGGACGGTCAGAATGAGATTTGATTTTTCAGTGCATTTTTGGTGGTCCAAATTTAATCAGAGTGCCTAGGCATATTAATCAGATGGTCCACCTTAAATATGGGTGTACCATTGGGGGTGTGTTAAAGTAAGAGAGATAATATTTTTTGTAATGATGGTGAGGGGTATTTTTATTCTCAGAAATAGATAAGCCCTGATAAACTATTCTCACCTTTTAGTGGAATTGTTATCAAGCCTTATGCTAGTTTATCCAAGCATAGCTATCAGGGTTTATCCGCTCCAAACAAACAGCGAATAATGGTTATTCTGCTGTTATTCTCCCTTATTCTCTGTTTATGTTAGTTGACAAACGGGGGTAAGAGAATGAGAATATCCGCATCATATTATGCTATCTCAACCGACAGACAGGATTGAATGTTGAGAAAATGCAAATCAATCCTTGTATTTTAAAAAAAGGTCAAATACGCCCCTGTTAATTACACTTCTGCTCTCCTGTCAAAACTCTTCTTCTTTACTGGCTCCTTTACTGCTCCCCACTCGAGATTTGGCGATGCCGACCATTGGTGATCTGACTATTGGGGATTCCGACAGTCGGAGGCCCTTACCTTTAGACTGTTGACACCCTCCACAAGAATGTGATCCATTGCCCACTGCCCCTTTCCTTGTCTTTATAAATACTGATTTTTCACACCTCTTTGGATTTGAAATCTTTCATAATATATTGTGTGTTTACTCTCTGTTGATTCTCATTTACTACCCCTACTATGTAAAATGTAACCCAAAATCTATTCATGTTAGAAATGGTGAGGCTCTATTAAAAATTTCTTTAAGATAGGCCTACATATATTACGTTATTATGCATTGCTGACTGTCAAATAAAGAATGAGTGGTGTTGATTATACTTAATCAATTGTGATTTAATTTTTTATAAGGTTAAATATCAATTTCTTATGCACGTTCAATTACACGTGTATTAAATGAGTACAGATTCAGTTTTTATGTGTAGAGACCTATTAAGAATCTATTCGTAATTCCAGTCCTTATGATGGACAAAGAAGAAATTTGGGTTGTCTATATAAATGGTTGAGGTTCCCACTCCAAACCCTAATTTCTCTTTCTCATACTCATCCTATCATTGTGTGAGAGAAAGCAAAAGAGAGAGAGACTTGGAAGTAGAAGACCTACCATCGTATCCTCAAATCTTTGGTGACAGGTACGCATATTATTGACTTTTCTTCATTGATTTACATGAGATCTAGGGTTTATGGGTTTTATTAAAATTCCAACAAGTGGTATTAGAGTCTTTTGCAAGATCATTGAAGAAAATAATAAAGTTTTATTTTTTCTTCATGAAATAAGCATGTAAATTTATCATTGTATTTCGGCATATGCGGTATGCTCGGGTTTTATGAACTCAACGATGCCGAATACATTGTTTTGGCCATTTTATTTATTTTTATTTAAATATCTTGATGTGTGTTGTGCAGTGTGTTGATTGATGCATGAATATGAGATTTGATTTCATTCAATAATTAAAAGATGCTGTCTTGATCCATCCTGAATAATCTTGAATAAATAAATAAATAAGAAAAAGAGGGGCATCTGGTGTTCTGTCCATGTGTATGGAGGAGATTTATCTCCTTTGACAATTTTTATTTATTTATTTATTTATTCCCACACATGAAGAATCAAGATTTATACATTCATGAGTTAAATCCATGGCCTATAAAATTATTTATTTTGTTTCATTTACGGTTTAATTGTTATGCTTCATTAGTATAGAATCAATTAATATTTATTTTGTGTTTAATAATTAATTGATTCAAAGCATATATTCAGATCTGTAATTTTGAAATAAATTTTAGTTTGCTTCCGCGTTTATATTCGGCGACAGATATATTGCTTATTTTAATAAAGATTCTATGATATAGAGATTTTGGTACAAATCTTAAGCAATCAAGATCTTAAAATTGAGAAAATTGACATGACATGTCATCAAAGTGGCCTCTATTATAAAGATTTTTTTGATTTGAAAGATAAAAGTTTATGATTGCATAAAGTTGCGTCTATACCCATGCGAATAACAATCGGCCCAAAGGAAGGTTGCTATTTTGGCCAGATTATGGACGGTGTAAGATAATTGATATGAGTGATGTATTTCTGGGGTCAACCCATGCATTCAATAGCTGGCCCAAAGGAAGACTATTGTGACGGTGTAAGATAATTGATATGATTGATGTATTTCTGGGGTCAACCCATGTGTTCAATAGCTGGCCCAAAGGAAGACTATTATTTTGCCGGACCTAGTTTTATGTTGTTCCTATTAACTAATCTTATGTTGGAGAGAACCACTTACATGTTATAATACTTTCCCAAAGGATTGATTGCAATTATGTATTAGGTTTCTCAACAAAGCAAATTATTAAAAGAATATAAATAATTTTACTCTACGATCTAATTGCCCTATAAAATAGACCACAAAATTAAAGACAATGCATAATGATATTTATATTTTTTATATGTTTATTCATTATTGTTGTAGTAGATGGGGATAATTGTTAATTGTGAGCACTTCTTAATCTCTTGTGTAGTGAAGGCATCTTCTATATCTGCCAACCTGAATAACATCCCAATGCTTAATGGATCTAATTTTGCAAAATGGAAAGAGCATGTTAAAATTGTTCTTGGGTGTATAGATTTGGATTATGCGCTTTGGGTTGATGAACCTGCTAAACTCACTAAAGAAAGCAATCCTGATGAAATAGCTTTATATGAGAAGTGGGAGCGCTCTAATCGGATTAGTCTTATAATAATGAAACACTTTATTTCTGACACTATTCAAGGTGCAATATAATGCCTGAGGAAGAAAACGCCAAGAATCTCCTTGCCAAAATTGCAAAACGATTCATTGGATCGGAAAAGGTTGAGACTTGTACGCTTCTTATCAAACTTGTCTATATGCGGTATGACGGTAAAGGAAATATAAGGGAGTACATAATGGAGATGTATAATCTTGTTACTAGATTAAGGGCATTAAAGTTAGAATTCTCTGATTAGATTCTTGTGTACTTCATTATGATATCTCTTCATGCACAATTCGGTCCATTTAAAATAAATTATAATACTCAAAGGAAAAAGTGGACCCTTAATAAGCTTATTGCTCAATGTGTGCAAGAAGAGGAAAGGATAAAACAAGAGAAGACAAAAAATGTTCATCTGACAACTTCTCCTCGTGGCAATCCGGGCACTAAGAAAAGAAAAAGAAATAATAAGGGAAATGAAACTGCAAATGTTGGAACTTCACATGCAAAAGGGCATCGAAATCAGGATAAAGTTATCACCTGTTTCTTTTGCAAGAAAGTTGGCCATGTGAAGAAGGATTGTTCCAAATATCAAAAGTGGCTCGCAAAGAAAGGTAAAAATTTTAGTTTTGTTTGTTCTGAATTTAATTTAGCTGAAGTGCCACCCCATTCTTGGTGGATAGATACAGGTGCTACTATTCACATAAGTGTTTCCATGCAGGGCTTTTCTAAGGAGCCAGATACCCAGTGAGGCCAAAATGTTTATTTACATGGGAGATGGCAATAGAGCTTGTGTGAAAGAAATTAGAGTTTTTAAATTGAAATTAGGATCAGATTTTTATTTGGATTTGGATGAAACTATTTATGTACCCTCTTTTAGACGGAATTTAATTTCTGTTTCATGTTTAAACAAATGTGGTTACAATTTTTCATTTGAAAATGGAAATTTTTGTCTGCTTCAAAATTCAAATATTATTGGTACTGGCTTTTTAATTGACAATCTATATAGATTGGACTTAGTTTCCAACTATTTAAGGTCAAATGAAATTTTGATTGTGAATGGTGGTGATATAAAGCGAAGATTAATAAATGAGAGCTTCTCTACCTTATGACATAAGCGTCTAGGACATATCTCGAAAGGGAGAATCGAAAGGCTTGTGTCTAATGGAGTTCTTGGTCCCCTTGATTTTTTTTATTTCAAGATGTGGATTGATTGCATCAAGGGAAAACAAACAAACATAAGGAAGTATGATGCATCAAGGAGTCTAGATGTCTTAGAAGTAATACATACAAATATTTGTGGTCCATTCCCTACGGCTGCTTGAAATGGTCAAAGGTACTTTATTACTTTTACAGATGACTTTTCTTGTTATGGGTACCTATACTTAATTCATGAAAAATCACAGTCCTTGGATGTTTTTAAGGCCTATAAAGCTGAAGTTGAAAATCAACACAATAAGAAAATTAAAGCCGTTAGGTCGGACCGTGGTGGTGAATACTTTGGCAGATATGATGGATTAGGCTAATGTCCATGACCATTTGCGAGATACTTAGAAGAATGTGGCATTGTTCCTCAGTACACCATACCAGGGACACCACGTCAAAATGGTGTATCTGAGAGACGAAATCGAACCCTAAAAGATATGGTTAGGAGTATGATATGTCATTCTTCACTACCAGAGTCATTGTAGGGAGAAGCCTTAAAGACTGCAGTTTACATTCTTAATAGAGTACCCAGTAAATCGGTAGCTAAAACCCTGAGTTATGGACTGCAAAATTGTCTAGTATTAGGCATCTTCATGTCTGGGGTTGTCCTGCTGAAGCTAGGCCTAATAAAAGAAAATTAGATTCAAGGACAATTAGTTGCTATTGTTATATATGTGTCACTTTTTGGCCTGCTGGTAACCATTGGAGCATTTTGGCAGTTTTTGAAATTTTTCGTTTTTCGATCGGAACCGCAAATTTTGGACTGTTAGCTATCGTCCTGAGCTAGAGGACTCCGATTGAAAATCTAACTGCATATTATGTGTCCTGGTGCCATTCTAAGCCACTCATGAAAATTTCATCGAATTCCGGTAACGTTTCCAAAATTTCACAGTTCCAGGGCGTATCCGGGTTTTGACCGAGCGAGAAGTCATTGGGAGAGTTGACTCGGTCAAAGTGGGCCCATGACTTGGTCAACCCTTTTTGTCTTTTTGTGTGGTTGGGTTGACCTAAGTCAAACCCCACTTAAAGCCTTAATCCTCACTTAAACTTGATTAGCCCTAATTAAGTTAGGTTTGACTTATATAATGAAATCTAAAAGTTGCTTAGCACTATTCATCATCTTCCTCTTTGAGGTTTCTCTCTCTCCCTCTCTCAAAAACCTTCATTTGAGCCCCTTGGAGTGCCCAAAGCTTAAAACCTAAATCATAGAAAGTGTAGATCCGGTCCCGATCTACACCCCGGTGCTTTCAAATCCGGATTCCGGCCTACCTAGCCCTTTCTTCCGCCCTCTCTTCTCCTCAGATCCGAGCCATTTCGGAGGTGGGAGTAGGTCTTGGTGGTAGAGACCTTTGGGGAAGCGTTTCGGTGCGCGGAGAGCAACCGGACATCCCTTCCTCCCCTTGGTAAGCTCTTTTTCCTCTTCTTTTTGGCTTAGATGCTTGTTAGGAGGGGGTTTTGAGGTTGGGTGGTGGTCGGCGGCTGTGGGTGGCTGTCGGAGGTGGTTGGGGGCGGTCGGAGGCCGTTGGTGGCCGATGGGTGGTGGTAGAGGTGCTCGGGCAAGGTGGATGGTGGTCTCGGGCAGCAGGCAGCACAGGCAGCAGCACAGGCGCAGCAGGCGGGGCAGCTGGCAGGGCGCGCGCGGGCGTGCGCTCGGGTGGAGCTGGAGGCCAGCAGGGCGCGCTGGGCTGCGCGCTGGCGCTGGGTGCTGGGCGGGGTGCTGGGCGTGCGGGCGTGCTGGGCGTGCGGGCGCTGGGCATGCTGGGTGCTGGTCGAGTAGGCGCTGCGTGCAGGGCGTCGTGCGGGGTGCGCGCGGAGCGCTGCGCAGGGGCGCAGGCACGCTGTGCGCGCGCGCGGCGAGTCGGTGGAGTGCTGGGCGAGCCGGGGTGCGCGCGGGGGTGCGCGCGGAGCGCGGCGAGAGCGGAGGTGCGCGCGGGGCGTGCGGTGTGCTCGCGGGCCAGCGCGGGGTGCGGTGCGCGCGGGCTGCTGCGATGGGGCGCAGTGGGCGCGCGGTGCACCCGGGTGGCTCGGCGGCGTGTCCAGGCGGCGGGCAGGGGCCCGGCGGTGCGCCTGGGTGCGCGGGCTGAGGCGCGGCGGTGCATCCGGGGGCGGGTGGCCGTGCGGGTGGTTGCCGGGGGTGCGGGAGTGAGTCGGGGTGCTCGGGCTAGCGTGCGTACGGGTCGTATGCACGTTTGCCCGAGTGTTGGGTGTTTATTTGTATGTTTTGTGTATTTTTATGGTATTTGTGGATTATACTCACCAAGTTGATACCCTGTCTTGCAGATCTTGACGGACGGTCGCGCGACGACCCGACTTCCGGTGAGTGGGACAACCCAACCCAGTTTGGGAGGCGCTACATGCACTTGGGCGTGTACCGTCCTCCCCTGGGGCACATAGTTAATATTAACTGTTTATTGTAATCCATGCAAGCATTGTGTATGTGTAGAATGCATGCCACCCTAGACTTGTATGTTAGGGACTTGCACCCTTAGGATATGTGCATGAGCCGTGCATCCTGTCACCTCGTTATCATGCTAGGAAAGCCCCGACCTATGCATGCGTCCTATTAGTTTGATTTATTTAATTAAATGCAAGCTTGTGATCTTATTAGCATGCCTTGGGGAATATAAGGGGGCCTTGCGAGGTTAACATTGAGACCCGGGTTAGGGTACTCCGTGTTCCTTGTTTGGTTGGCGGGATGTCCTACATCGGGACCTCAGGTTGCCCTCCCAAGGTCTCTTTTCCTCATTATATCTTATGTATTCCCCGCATCTTGGTTATGCGCGCTGGTGGAATTCTGAAGAATTCAAGACATTAGAGTTGTAGAGATGTGCTGTCAGCGGATCCGAGTGGATCATATGCGATGGATAGGCTGTTCTGTTCCCTTCGTTGGATCCGTGTAGAGACTACCTCAGCGTTAGAAAGGTCGTCCCGTGCAGGGGCTCCCATCAGTAGGCACCTCCTGATTTGGTAGATGGACTGTGCTGAATGTGGGAGTGGCCAAACGACCTACGGAGTGGGGAGAGACTATCGGTGGACCAAGGGTGACCAACAGCCTAGTCAGTCCCAAGAGCCTATGTCACCTATTGAGGGGTGAGGGTGAGGGTATGGTGGGCCGGCGATGCGGCGACCCACTGGATTGTGTAAGGATGATTATCAGCCTATTAAGTCCCAACATCCTTTGTCACCTATTGAGGGGTGAGGGTGAGGGTGAGGGTATGGTGGTTCGGCGATGTAACGAACCCCCGGATTTGTGTTGTTTATGCCACTTTGAGGCTAGTGACTTGATTAAATGTGGTTAATATAAACTGTATGCATGGGTTGTGCTATTCACTGAGCGTGTGGCTCACCCCTCGCATAATTATTTTCTCCAGTGATTACCGAGGCGGACTTGAAGGAGGAGCTTCCCGAGCGACTACACCAGTAGCGGAGTAGCGCCACGTCCCTCGAGTTTTGAGGCCATCAGCATCCTTCTCTTTCATTGTATGTATATATTTCTGTGCTTGGGCACCTAGTATGGATTGTATTTGGATGTATTGTGGATATATTGGCTCTCACAGGACATATGATTATGTATCGAGTCTGTAAAGTGTTGTTGATTTACAGATTCAGTCTTTTTAGCTTCCGCATTTCTGTGTATACATCATGTCAGCCCTTTTGTTGTCTGTGTTGTCTTTTGCTGTTGTTTATGGTATATTATTGATCCCCTGTATTGACTGCTGATATCATGTATACCCTTGCCGCGTCCCGGGGACGGCCGCCCTGGGGCGTGACAAAAGTTGGTATCAGAGCCTGGTCCTGTCAGAGCCAATTGTCTTCTTTTTCGTAGAGATGAGTCCTAGGATTTCTATATGAGTATTCTGATCCTAGTGTCTGGTTTTCTTAGGTTGCTGATATGCCTCCTCGCAGAGGACGGCGCGGACGTGGTCCCTCTCGACCTTTGGAGGTCTCCGGACCTGCCAGAGGCGAGGATGCTATTGGTGAGTCCTCAGCCGTGAGGCCAGGATCAGCGCAGGAGCCTCCTGCCTGGGAGCGCGCGTTTGCGCGGATAGCTGATTTGGTGGAGACGCAGACCAGGGCGTTGGAGGCCCAGACCAGAGTATTGGCAGATCAGGCACGGGAGATTCAGGAGCTGCGGGCGGCCCGCGAGGCAGTTCCGCAGGTTCCCTTGGTGGCAGAACCACCTGTGGTACCCGATGTACCCCCAGTCCCCGTGGTGGTCCCGGCGGTCAGAGTTCAGGATCCCCATGAGAGGGAGGCGGGGCTAGAGGGTGCAGCAGAGTGGCCTCTCAGCCTTTCTGAAGCTCCACCCTCCCGAGTTCCAGGGTCAGACGGAGGACCCCCTTGCTCCAGAGAGATGGTTGATGGAGGTGGATACCATCTTCTCGACCATGCTTTGCACAGACCGCCAGCGAGTCTCCCTGGCCACGTTTATGCTGAAGGGTAGCGCCGCCGACTGGTGGGCTACTAGATCAGTGGACATCCCGGAGGGATTGGAGCAGCTCACATGGGCGGGATTCCGGAGGTATTTCTTGGAGGAGTACTTCCCCTTCTCGACGCGACAGATAGTGATGCAGGAGTTTGAGCAGCTGACTCAGGGCACTATGTCTGTCGCTGACTACTCCACGCGCTTTACGAGGCTGTCCAGATTCGCTCCAGCTTTGGTGATGGACGAGGAGACGAGGTGCCGTCGATTCGAGCTCGGTCTCAGCAGTGCCATTCGGGTGCACGTCACCTCCCAGGCTTTCTCGAGGTACTCCGACTTAGTGTCTCGAGCGAAGACCGTCGAGAGAGACCTCGGGATCCTCGTGAGGGCTCCGACCCCGTCGGCAGATCAGAGGCCATCCAGGAGCCAGGACCAGGGTCAGCGGAAGAAGAAGAGGCCCCGTTTTGATCGGTCAGCGGCTGTCTCTTCTCCAGCAGATGCGGTGCCAGTGCGAGGTCCGGCACCCATCGCAGCAGTGCCAGTCCAGGCGAGGCGACCAGAGACGAGGCGCTGTTATCACTGTCAGCGCGTCGGGCATATCCTGTATAATTGCCCCGACGCTGGCCGACCCCGAGTGATGCCTCAGCAGCAGCAGCAGCCGTTTCAGCAGCAGCGCAGCAGCAGCAGCAGCCTCAGCGCCAGCCGCAGCAGCAGCCTCAACGTCAGCAGCAGCAGCCACAGGGTGGCCGTGCTGATCAGAGGAGGCAGCCAGCGCAGCCGGCGAGGCGTGCCCCTGCTCCTCAGCCTCAGTTCGTCCAGGGCCGAGTGGCAGCGCTTTCGGCAGAGGAGGCTCAGGCATCAGGCAGCGTGGTCAGAGGTACTGTTCAGATCTCCCAGCTTCCTGCTTATGTATTGTTTGATTCCGGAGCCACCCACTCGTTCGTGTCTCCCGCTTTCGCGAGACGGACGGGCGTGGCGTTCGCTCCTTTAAATGCTCTTAGAGATATCATTGCCCGTGGGAGACCGTATTCTCCTCAGTTCTGTGTACCGAGGGTGTACGGTGACAGTTGCGGAGCATGAGTTTCCGGTGGAGCTGGTGGAGCTCGCGATGACGGATTTTGATGCCATCCTGGGAATGGATTGGCTTGCAGCTAGTCATGCCAGCATCGACTGTTTCGCCAAGTCGGTGTCGTTCCACCTTCCGGGTCGGAGGTCCTTCCAGTTCGTGGGCGATCGAGACGTAGCTCCTTTGGGGTTCGTGTCGTCCATGCAGGCGTGGAGACTCCTTCAGGGTGGATGCGAGGGCTTTCTAGCTTATATTGCTCAGGAGGATGCACCGCTGCGGGCAGATATCAGTCAGACTCCGGTCGTGGCAGGGTATCCCGAGGTTTTCCCCGATGATCTTCCGGGATTACCGCCGGATCGCGCGATCGAGTTTGAGATCAATCTGATTCCGGGGACCGAGCCGATTTCGAGAGCTCCGTACCGGATGGCCCCTGCAGAGCTGAGGGTGCTCAAGGAGCAGTTGGAGGAGTTGCTGGAGAAGGGCTTCGCACGTCCGAGTGTTTCTCCGTGGGGAGCCCCTGTCCTGTTCGTCCGGAAGAAGGACGGTTCGCTGCGGCTGTGTATTGATTACAGGCAGCTGAATAAACGGACAGTGAAGAACAAGTACCCGTTGCCGCGGATCGACGATCTGTTTGACCAGCTCCAGGGAGCGCGTGTCTTTTCCAAGATCGATCTCCGCTCGGGGTACTACCAGCTGAAGATCCGGGAGTCAGACATTCCGAAGACGGCCTTTCGCACCCGGTATGGGCACTACGAGTTCAGAGTACTGCCATTCGGGTTGACGAACGCGCCGGCGGCCTTCATGGATCTGATGAACCGGGTATTTCGACCCTTCCTCGACTCCTTTGTGGTAGTATTCATCGATGACATATTGGTGTACTCGAGGAGTCTTGAGGAGCACGCTCACCATCTTCGCACTGTCTTGGAGACTTTGGCCAGACATCAGTTGTTCGCCAAGTTCAGCAAGTGCGAGTTCTGGTTGGAGCGTATGGCCTTTCTGGGCCATGTGATTTCCGGTGAGGGCATAGCTGTGGACCCGGAGAAGACGCTCGCCGTGTCGAATTGGCGTCGACCGTCGAACCCCACAGAGATTCGGAGCTTCTTGGGCTTGGCGGGTTATTACAGGCGGTTTGTCGAGGGTTTCTCGAAGATAGCCGTTCCTCTTACCCGCCTCACTCGGAAAGATGTTCGGTTCGAGTGGTCCCCTGCTTGCGAGGAGAGCTTCCAGGAGCTGAAGCGAAGGCTCACCTCAGCGCCAGTTCTTACCCTTCCATCTGGGAGTGGTGGGTTCGCAGTTTACACAGATGCATCGCAGTTGGGTGTGGGTTGCGTCCTGATGCAGCACGGTAAGGTGGTGGCTTACGCGTCTCGTCAGTTGAAGCCCCATGAGCAGAATTACCCCACCCATGACCTTGAGTTGGCTGCGATCATCTTTGCGCTGAAGATGTGGAGGCATTACCTCTATGGAGAGGAGTTCGAGCTCTTTACTGATCATAAGAGCTTGACATATCTGCAGTCTCAGCCGGAGCTCAACATGCGTCAGAGACGTTGGGTTGAGTTCCTGACAGACTACGATTGTGACATCGCTTACCATCCGGGTAAGGCGAATGTCGTTGCAGATGCGCTCAGTAGGCAGCCCTTGGGCATGGCCGCCCACATGGCTGTCCGTCGTTGGAGGCTTCTGGAGGAGGCCGCTTGCTGGATTTGTGTTCGAGAGACTCCTGCTGGTGGCTTTTTGGCCAGGCTAGTGGTGCAGCCAGTCCTTCTCGACGATATCCGCACGGCTCAGGCACAGGATCCGCATTTTATAGTCCTCTCTGAAGGCGTCGCCCGGGGCGAGCGTCCGGACTACCAGATTCGCGCGGACGGGATCCTGCGATTCAGAGGCCGAGTGTGCATTCCCGACGACGCAGAGCTGAAGCGGAAGATTCTGGACGAGGCCCATCGCTCGAGGTACACAGTGCACCCTGGTGGCACGAAGATGTACAGGGGCCTTCGTCGCGGCTACTGGTGGCGCGGGATGAAGACGGATATTGCCCGTTTCGTTGCCCGATGCCTAGTATGCCAGCAGGTGAAGTCGGAGCATCAGCGCCCTGCGGGGAAGCTGCAGTCCATTGAGATCCCTCAGTGGAAGTGGGAGCAGATCACCATGGACTTCGTCTCGGGTTTGCCGAGGTCACGTTCGGGTCGCGATGCCATCTGGGTGATCGTCGACCGGCTGACGAAGTCTGCTCATTTCCTCCCCATCCGACTCACCGATTCTCTGGACACCCTGGCGCAGTTATTTGTCTCCGAGATTGTCCGTCTCCATGGCACTCCAGTCAGCATCATTTCTGATCGAGACGCGCGTTTTACTTCGAGGTTCTGGCGTAGCCTCCAGCACGCCCTTGGTACGAACCTCCATTTCAGTACAGCGTTTCATCCGCAGACGGACGGCCAGTCGGAGAGGACGATCCAGACTCTTGAGGACATGCTGCGGGCCTGTGTTCTCGATTTTGGGGGCAGTTGGGAGAGGCACCTTCCGTTGGTGGAGTTTGCCTACAACAACAGCTACCACTCGAGCATCCGGATGGCTCCTTACGAGGCACTTTATGGCCGCAGCTGCAGGTCCCCCCTGTGTTGGGATGAGGTCGGAGAGCGCCAGTTAGAGGGACCAGAGATCGTTCACCAGACCTCCGAGATGGTGAAGACGATTCGCGAGCGTATCCGAGTCGCTCAGAGTCGTCAGAAGTGCTACGCCGACCGTCGTCGCCGTGAGCTCACCTTCGAGGTTGGTGACCATGTGTTCTTGAAGGTGTCCCCGATGAAGGGCATCTTCCGATTCGGTGTGCGGGGCAAGCTGAGTCCGCGTTTCATTGGGCCGTTCCTCATCCTCGAGCGAGTTGGAGAGGTGGCCTATCGCATAGCTCTGCCCCCACAGTTGGCTCAGGCCCATGACGTCTTCCATGTCTCGCAGCTGAGGCGATATGTCCACGATCCTGCTCACATCATCCCGTTCGAGCCGCTCGTCTTCGAGCCGGACTTGTCTTTCGTGGAGCAGCCGATTGAGATCCTGGACCGCCGCGAGAAGAGGCTCCGCACCAAGACCGTCCAGCTGGTCAAGGTGCGATGGCAGCACCGTTCCGGTGCCGAGGCCACTTGGGAGCTTGAGGACGCCATGCGTGACGCGTATCCGCATCTTTTCCCTTCTTAGATGTTTTTGTATTTATTTTGAGGACAAAATTTCCTAAGGGGGGGAGAATGTTATATATGTGTCACTTTTTGGCCTGCTGGTAACCATTGGAGCATTTTGGCAGTTTTTGAAATTTTTCGTTTTTCGATCGGAACCGCAAAATTTTGAACTGTTAGCTATCGTCCTGAGCTAGAGGACTCCGATTGAAAATATAACTGCATATTATGTGTCCTGGTGCCATTCTAAGCCACTCATGAAAATTTCATCGAATTCCGGTAACGTTTCTGAAATTTCACAGTTCCGGGGCGTATCCGGGTTTTGACCGAGCGAGAAGTCATTGGGAGAGTTGACTCGGTCAAAGTGGGCCCATGACTTGGTCAACCCTTTTTGTCTTTTTGTGTGGTTGGGTTGACCTAAGTCAAATCCCACTTAAAGCCTTAATCCTCACTTAAACTTGATTAGCCCTAAGTTAAACTAGGTTTGACTTATATAATGAAAGCTAAAAGTTCTCTTGGCACTATTCATCATCTTCCTCTTTTGTTTTCTCTCTCTCCCTCTCTCAAAAACCTCCATTTGAGCCCCTTGGAGTGCTCAAAGCTTAAAACCTAAATCATAGAAAGTGTAGATCCGGTCCCGATCTACACCCCGGTGCTTTCAAATCCGGATTCCGGCCTACCTAGCCCTTTCTTCCGCCCTCTCTTCTCCTCAGATCCGAGCCATTTCGGAGGTGGGATTAGGTCTTGGTGGTAGAGACCTTTGGGGAAGCGTTTCGGTGCGCGGAGAGCAACCGGACATCCCTTCCTTCCCTTGGTAAGCTCTTTTTCCTCTTCTTTTTGGCTTAGATGCTTGTTAGGAGGGGGGTTTTGAGGTTGGGTGGTGGTCGGCGGCTGTGGGTGGCTGTCGGAGGTGGTTGGGGGCGGTCGGAGGCCGTTGGTGGCCGATGGGTGGTGGTAGAGGTGCTCGGGCAAGGTGGATGGTGGTCTCGGGCAGCAGGCAGCACAGGCGCAGCAGGCGGAGCAGCTGGCAGGGCGCGCGCGGGCGTGCGCGCGGGCGTGCGCTCGGGTGGAGCTGGAGGCCAGCAGGGCGCGCGTGCTGGGCGCTGGGTGCTGGGCATGCGGGTGCTGGGCGCTGGGCGTGCTGGGCATGCGGGTGCTGGGCGTGCGGGTGCTGGGAATGCGGGCGCTGGGCGTGCTGGGCGTGCGGGCGCTGGGCGTGCTGGGCGCTGGGCGATGCTGGGTGCTGGTCGAGTAGGCGCTGCGTGCAGGGCGTCGTGCGGGGTGCGCGCGGATCGCTGCGTAGGGGCGCAGGCACGCTGTGCGCGCGCGTGGCGAGTCGGTGGAGTGCTGGGCGAGCCGGGGGTGCACTTGGGCGTGTACCGTCCTCCCCTGGGGCATATAGTTAGTATTAACTGTTTATTTATAATCCATGCAAGCATGATTTATGTGTAGAATGCATGCCACCCTAGACTTGTATGTTAGGGACTTGCACCCTTAGGATATGTGCATGAGCCGTGCATCCTGTCACCTCGTTATCATGCTAGGAAAGCCCCGACCTATGCATGCGTCCTATTAGTTTGATTTATTTAATTAAATGCAAGCTTGTGATATGATTAGCATGCCTTGGGGAATATAAGGGGGGCCTTGCGAGGTTAACATTGAGACCCGGGTTAGGGTACTCCGTGTTCCTTGTTTGGTTGGCGGGATGTCCTACATCGGGACCTCAGGTTGCCCTCCCAAGGTCTCTTTTCCTCATTTTTGTCTTATTTATTTCCCCGCATCTTGGTTATGCGCGCTGGTGGAATTCTGAAGAATTCAGGACATTAGAGTAGTAGAGATGTGCTGTCAGCGGATCCGAGTGGATCATATGCGATGGATAGGCTGTTCTGTTCCCTTCGTTGGATCCGTGTAGAGACTACCTCAGCGTTAGAAAGGTCGTCCCGTGCAGGGGCTCCCATCAGTAGGCACCTCCTGATTTGGTAGATGGACTGTGCTGAATTGGGAGTGGCCAAACGACCTACGGAGTGGGGAGAGACTATCGGTGGACCAAGGGTGACCAACAGCCTAGTCAGTCCCAAGAGCCTATGTCACCTATTGAGGGGTGAGGGTGAGGGTGAGGGTATGGTGGGCCGGCGATGCGGCGACCCACTGGATTGTGTAAGGATGATTATCAACCTATTAAGTCCCAACATCCTTTGTCACCTATTGAGGGGTGAGGGTGAGGGTGAGGGTATGGTGGTTCGGCGATGTATCGAACCCCCGGATTTGTGTTGTTTATGCCACTTTGAGGCTAGTGATTTGATTAAATGTGGTTAATATAAACTGTATGCATGGGTTGTGCTATTCACTGAGCGTGTGGCTCACCCCTCGCATAATTATTTTCTCCAGTGATTACCGAGGAGGACTTGAAGGAGGAGCTTCCCGAGCGACTACACCAGTAGCGGAGTAGCGCCACGTCCCTCGAGTTTTGAGGCCATCAGCATCCTTCTCTTTCATTGTATGTATATATATTTCTGTGCTTGGGCACCTAGTATGGATTGTATATGGATGTGTTGTGGATATATTGGCTCTCGCAGGACATATGATTATGTATCGAGTCTGTAAGGTGTTGTTGATTTACAGATTCAGTCTTTTGCTTCCGCTTTTCTGTGTATACATCATGTCAGCCTTTTTGTTGTCTGTGTTGTCTTTTTAGCTGTTGTTTGTAGTATATTATTGATCTCTTGTATTGACTGCTGATATCATGTATACCCTTGCCGCGTCCCGGGGACGGCCGCCCTGGGGCGTGACAGCTATTTTGTCGGATACTCTAAAAAGTCAAGAGGTTTCAAGTTTTATTGACCTTCTACAAATAGTTTGATTGAGACAAATAATACCAAATTTATTGAGGATGTTGAAAGTAGTGGGAGTTTACAACCTAGGAATATCATCTTTGAAGAAGAACAAGTTGCCATTTCCATGACAATTGTTGAAAGTGATGCGGTGATCACACCTGTCATTATGTAGGATGCGGATACAAATCACCAAAATATTCTTGAGTTACCTCCTACTAATATGGGAGAACCCGAACAACCTCAATTGGAGGTGCCATTAAGGAGATCGCATAGGGAGAGGAGACCAGCAATTCCAGATGATTATATTGTTTATCTCCAAGAGCATGAGTTTGATATAGGAATGGAAGATGATCCTCAGTCTTTCATTCAAGCCAAACAAAGCTCTCATTCCCTAGAATGGACCAATGCCATGTTAGATGAGATGAAGTCCATGAGTGACAATGACGTTTGGGATCTTGTCGAACTGCCTAAGGATATAAACACAATTGGTTGTAAATGGGTATTTAAAACCAAATAAGATTCTAATGGCAGTATCGAAACATAAAAGGCACGAATTGTCGCTAAAGGCTTTACTCAAAAGGAAGGCATTGATTATAAAGAGACTTTCTCTCTGGTATCAACGAAAGACTCATTCAGGATCATTATGGCACTTGTAGCTCATTATGACTTAGAGCTACATCAGATGGATGTCAAGACTACATTTCTTAATGGTGATGTTCAAGAAACGATATATATGGTGCAACCAGAAGGTTTTCAGGCTAAAAGATCAAAACATCTGGTATGTAAATTAAAGAAATCCATCTATGGTTTAAAGCAGGCATCTCGTCAATGGTACCTAAAGTTTGATCAAGTGATTTCTTCTTTCGGGTTTAAAGAAAACACTGTAGATCAATGCATTTATCATAAGACTAGTGGGAGTAAATTTATTTTTCTGGTGCTATACGTTGATGATATTTTACTAGCAAGCAGTGACATAGGTTTATTTCAAAGAAATTTAAAATGAAAGATCTTGGTGAGGCATCTTTTGTGATAGGCATACAAATCCAACGCGATAGGTCACGTGGTATTATTGGTTTGTCACAAAAGACCTATGTCAATAAAGTGCTTAGTAGATTTGGTATACAAAATTGTGCACCAGGTGATACACCCATTGCAAAAGGTGATAAATTAAGTTTATTCAATTGCCCAAAGAATGATTTAGAGAACAAAAAAGAAATGGAGAATATCCCTTATGCATCAGCGGTAGGGAGTCTCATGTATGCCCAATTTGTACGCGTCCAGATATTGCATATGTTGTTGGGACGTGTGGCAGATAAATAAGTAATTAGGCATGAATCACTCTAAAGCGATTAAAAGAATTATACAATTCTAGCAAACAACAAAATTTAATGCTCACATACAGTAATCCAATCAATTGGGATTGTTTGGATATTTATATTTCTATTTTGTTTGATAAATAAAGAATTCAGAATTAAAAATATGTCAATCGAATACATTAATACAAAACTCATGATTGTGGATCCGGTCTACCACCTAAAGTTTTCAAGGAGCATATTGCTCGTATGGGTGTGGTTTGTCCTCGTGATGTATTTTATTAGTGGGAGTTTGTATTGTTGAATTATTTGTTTCATTTTTGGATTGACATTTGGGATTTCCACTTTAGTTTATTGATGATTCTGAAATAAATTTATCTACTTATTCAATTATGGCTGCGCATATATGGTTTGATTAAGTAGAATACAGAGACTCATTTTGAGTCATTAAAGTGGACCAGTTGGAAAAAGGCATAAAAGAAATCACACTTGTATGTAATTTCCATGCTATTCATTCTGTACTTGATCTATGTCGTTGAGGTCATTAGTATTTGTGACCATGGATGAGTTCTATCACGATAAATGTGGTAAAAGCTGCCATGATCCTATATTGATGGTTTCAATGGACCAGATTGTTTAAGAGATGTCACTCATAAATCTTGTCAGTAAAGGTTGCAATACCTAATTTTAGGGTGACCTATGTGGCCCAAGTGGGAGATTGTTAGAAATTTCTTTAAGGTATCACATTATTAGACATTGTTGGCTGTCAAATAAAGAATGAGTTGTGTTGATTATACATATTCAGTTGTGATTTAATTTTTTATAAGGTTAAATACACATCTCTTATGCACGTTCAATTACACGTGTATTAAATGAGTACAGATTCAGTTTTTATGTGTAGAGACCTATTAAGGACCCATTTGTAATTCCAGTCCTTATGATGGGCAAAGACGGAATTTGGGTTGTCTATATAAATGGTTGAGATCCCCACTCCAAACCCTAATTTTCTCTTTCTCATACCCACCCAACATTGTGTGCAGGGGCAGACATAGTGAGGGGCATGTAGGGGCCAAGGCCCCCCAAACATTTTAAAAATTTATACAGTAGGCTAGTGACCCAAGTGGCTCAGTGTATTTCATATACCCAAATCAATTGGAAAAAACAGCTCCAAATCAATTAATGCCTCAAAAACCTTCCATTTAAGCCTTCCCAATAATCCCATACCAAAAAAATCAAGTGGGACCCACCAACCCAATAAAATATAATACTCTAATGACAAATTAATATCCCCAGTACCCCATTGTGTGCCGTCGTCGTCACTCGTCAGTGAAAATCACAGGTCGAAAAGCTCTCCAACCGTTCTCTCGTGAATTCTTGTATGTTTAATTTTTTTTTTAATGAAGCATATTTTTAATACTTAGTGTTGATTTGATTTATTTTTTGTATTTGATCTGTGTTTATTTTTTATTTGTGGATTTAATTTATTTTTGTTGATTGGATTAGGAGATTTGAAAATATTAAGTTCATCTTCAATTCTTTAAATTTTTGTATAAGTAATATTTATTTATTTATTTCTAGCTCCAATTTTAGTTCTATATGCTTTGATAGAAAATCACTAGAGCATATACTTACATTAACGAGATATATATTTTAATAAAATATTTTTATTGTAATTCATTCATTTATTTTATTTGGATAGAGTTATTTTTTTATTTTATTAATTTTTAATTGAACTTTCAGGTCAACCATGAGAAAGTTTAAAACAATTAACTCATTTTTAAAGGAAATTTCTCCAACCCGAAAGCTAATTCACTTCCTTTTTCTGATATTAATCCACCTCCAATTATTGAAAGTCCTTCACCTAAACGTCCAAGAAGTAAAGATGAAACTGGTGCTCCTCTTCCAATTATAGAACATGATCTAGGATTGCGTTGTCAAATTTGGGAATATCCAGTAAATCAACAAGAAGAAATTCGTTGAGCATATCTTAGAGCCCGACCTTATCAACATAAGCTTTTGGACTATCCAACATCATGTGATCATAAGCGCAAGTTTCAGTATTCTTGGTTTGAAAAATTCTCTTCATGGTTAGAGTATTCTTC
The DNA here is from genome assembly GCA_030737835.1 of Acorus gramineus. Lineage (NCBI taxonomy): Eukaryota > Viridiplantae > Streptophyta > Magnoliopsida > Acorales > Acoraceae > Acorus > Acorus gramineus. The sequence goes on along the minus strand of CM060856.1, from coordinate 3,521,013 downwards.
TACAAAGGATGCGGTATTTTGCTTACCATGTTTTGTTTTTAATAAGCCACCTAATGGACGTTTTGGATCAGCTACATTCACAATAGATGGATTTTGCAAGTGAAAGAAAGTCAATGGTCATGGTTAGAGTATTCTCCTACAAAGGATGCAGCATTTTGTTTACCATGTTTTGTTTTTAATAAGCCACCTAATGGACGTTTTGGATCAGCTGCATTCACAATAGATGGATTTCGCAAGTGGAAGAAAGTCAATGGAAAATTTTTTGCATTCCTAACTCATGTAGGGAAGGATCATTGTTCTCCACACAACATTGCCATAAGAAATTGTAAGGATTTGATGACGCAATCTGGACATATAGATAAAGTTTTGGAGCGGCAAACTTCACATCAAATTGTGGCTAATCGGTTGCGGCTTATGACATCAATTAATTCTTTACGATATTGTGCATTTCAAGCAATCGCCTTTCGAGGTCACAATGAATGCCCAAACTCAATCAATCGAGGTAATTTTATTGAAATGATAAAACTTCTTGAACAATATAACAAAGAAGTGGATGAAGTTGTTTTAGAAAATGCTCCTTGAAATGCTAAGTACATATCCCCTAGAATTCAGAAAGAGTTTTTGTCTATTTTCTCAAATATGGTGCAAAATGCGATTCATAATGAAATTGGAGATGCGAAGTATTGCATTATAGTTGATGAATCTAGAGATGAATCTAAAAGGGAGCAAATGGCAATAGTGATAAGATTTGTTGACATCAATGGGTTTGTGCGAGAGCGTTTTCTAGATCTTGTTCATGTTAAAGATACGAGTGCACTCATTCTGAAGAATGGGATCTCTATCATGCTCTCTTAGCATAATCTCAGTATTCAAAATATGTGAGGTCAAGGATATGATGGTGCAAGTAATATGCGTGGTGAATGGAAGTGACTAAAAGCTTTATTTCTTAGTGAATGCCAATATGCATATTATGTGCATTGTTTTGCACATAAACTCCAATTAGCTCAAGTTGCAGCATCCAAAGAAGTGAGGTCAGTACATAATTTCTTCAATGAATTGATTTACATTATTAACACCATTGGTGCTTCCGCCAAACGCAATGATCAGTTACATGATGCTCAAAAAGTATATATCCAACACATGATTGATCTTGATGAAATTGAGATTAGCACAGAAGTGAATCAAATTTCTACCTTACAGCGGCCTGGAGATACTCGATGGTGATCCCATTTTTCTTCTGTTTGTACTACAACAAAGTTGATTATTAGCTACGAACATTTAGCTACGAAATTAAATTTCATAGCTAAAGGAGACATTTACCTGCGAAAAATTGTTTCGTAGCTAATAGTGTAACCTTTCTCTACGAAATTATATTTCGTTGCAAAAGATATAATTTTTCACTACGAAATTACACTTTTGTAGCAAAAAATATGACTTGTAACTGCGAACTTGAATTTCATAGCAAATGATCGGACTATTTAGCTACGAAAGTGTGTTTCGTAGTAATAGATGTGATTTGTAGCTGCGAAAGTAATTTTCGTAGCAAAAGACTTGACTTTTAGCTGCAAAATGCTTGACTTTTTGCTACGAAATAAATTTCGTTACAAAAGTTTTAGGGATTTTTAAAAAATTTAATTTGTTACAAAATAAAAATATGATCTACAATGTATCATTATCAGACTGAGATCTTTTGAGTATAAATACTTTCTATAATTTGGTTGAAAACATATATAATAAAATTAAAATATTATTTATTATACTGGACAAAGAGCGAGGTCCCTTTTCATATATATTTTTCTATTTATTCAGATATGTATAAATAGAAAAAATAGATAAAAATTAGTATATTCAATCTAGATATATACTTTATTTTCTACACTAGTCCATCATCGAATTAGATGATTTATTATATTAATTGTGTTTATCATAATTAAATATTCGAAAAGACATTTGAATTTGGATGATGCATGTGCTTGATGAACTCTTTCCCAGAGGACATTATGTAATTGATTGAGGTTCGTTGATATCAAATTTGAGTATATTCATTTTGACATTATATACAATTCGCTTGTTCTTATCTTTATTGAGTTCAATGTCAATTAGATTTTTAGTTATCGCTTATATATATAATGTGTATATATTAGGAGGAAGCACAAACAATATCTAGCACAAATATATAAAATGCCAAATCCAAAGCCCAAACCAAACACTTAACCAAGGCACACCACTATTTCAAACAAGTGATCATCATCACAATCGTACATTCAATGCACCGTCCAACCCCAAAACACCGTATCTCCACCGTCTAAGTGAATTAAATATCATTTTTTTATATACCATACATTTAGTTAGGGATAAAATTATTATTTTAAAAAAAATGCACATGTTATATTGAATTCCACTAAAAAATAAAATGATTATTCATATGACAAGATTAATTTTTTTTTTATACAGATAAAATTCAAGAGCATTAATTACAATACCTTGTATTACGATACCTCGAATTGTAGTATGTTTTAATAAAAAAAATTTCTATTTTAGTCAAATAATCATTTTATATATATATATATATATATATATATTATGTATATATTAGGAGCGAATATAAACAATATCTATCCCAAATTTATAAAAATTCAAACCTAAAATCCAAATCAAATAAACTCTTAACCCATGCTTGTTTTGCGAATAATAAAGGTGAACAAGGGAAAAATAAGCTTAATTATGGAAAAAAAGAAAAGAAAAGAAAGAAGAAGCATTTGTTTAGCTTTGATAAGTTTCAAAAATTATGTCATAAAACAAAGATAAAAATTAAAAAGTCTCAAATTTATACTCAGAGCAGTCAATTATTTGTCCAAATCTATTGTAATTATAAAAGCAAAAGACCAAGAAACCAAACAAAAATCATCATATTCTCCTATGTCCCCAAACAAGCATATGATGCTTGAATGAATATACCCAAAACACACCTGGGTTTTAGGGTTTCTCTCTCCCCGAACAAAACAAAACATTTTGGGGGTTCTCCCTCTCCAGACAACCTGCGGCGATTTTGGGGAGTACGCTCGCAATCGCCGATTCAGCGGCTCGTTGGGCGAAGTCACGCAGGAACACCGATTGGACTTCGGAGAGTACACTTCGGAGTCACGCCACCTTCGCTGAACCACCTCGCCGCGGGGACCATAGGGAAGAACAGTTACATTGAAAGGTCTCTCTGTCGATCTATATCTGCTTCTCTTCTTTTATTGTGTTTTTGATCTGAGGTTTGATTAGATCTGATGTTTTTTTTTTAGTGTTTATTGATCTGAGTTTATTTTTTAGGGTTTGGTTATTGATTTGAGGTTTTTTTTTTTTAGGGCTTGATCTCGAATTTTAGGGGTTTATAGCAAGACCTTAGAACAAAACATTAGAAAAAGGAAAACCAAAAAAATTGACAATTGATGGTTTAGTGTATGTTCAACGTCTGGTTATAAACCTTTCATTCCTGGTGTTTTTGTTATTTCTTTCTTGTCATTTAACATAACCAAATCTGCAAAGCTAAGTATATGAAAGAGAAGGGGTTGGATGGGTGAGGGGTGTTGTGTGGATTGGTAGCAGACCCAATGAGATCTTGTGCACATTGGAATATTGGGAGGATGGGACAGAAAGCTGAGGAAAAATAGAAGGTCTCAATAGTTGATTGCAAGTACATTGTCTGTGATAGGACTGGAAAAGGTCATTCAAGCTAGTTGGTGTGTGGAGAGATGGAGGAGCGACGACAGTCGCATTCCCCGACCTTAGATGAAAAAAAATCATCTAGATCATTGACAAAAGTGGCTGTTTCACCAATGATTGTTTGATTTATAAAGATCAGATAACATTTCCGAGCCTCAAAATTCATGATTATCTTTATATTCTCAAGCTAATCCTTTTTGTTCATTAACTGTATTTGTGTATAGTAGATTCACTATATGAAGGCTTAACATCCATGCTTATCTTTCTAAATGGATGAATATTATCTCCCCCCAGTTATGCATGAAACTGCCATCTAGTATTTACTAACCTCAAATTATATCACATGATAAAAAAGTATGGAATGATCACCATTGCAAGAAAATTATGTTCCAGTAAAGTTTTGACTCTGTATGTTTGTAGATATGATAAATATTTCCAAAGTCCCGCGTGTGGCTTACTGGATATGATGAGGTTTGTTTGAACATACATATGCAAGAAACAACAAATTTTTATGAAACCAATCATAAAAATTAGACTCAGGATGCTCAATGTTTGGCAAGAAACAGCAAATGTAGATGAATAAGTCTTTTTATTTGGTTGTTAAACTATTATCTTTGCAATTTATTTATGATCTTCTAAATGAGATTGGGTTTTAATCATGGTTTGACATAGCATATTTGTTTTAGATAGTAAGTTGGCTGAACTCGAGCACAAGACTTGTCCAATGCCCGATAAATTGTTTAAGGAAGATGCCAACTATTGCATTAAGCAGTTTGTTTATTCATTTTATCTTATGTATGATGTAAGCCTGTAGTGGTTTATCAATCAATGAAATTGGTGACGCCACCCTTTATTAAAAAAAAAACTGAGGTGGTGTAATGCTTGCCTTCTTTGTGGAGGTGCAAAACCTTTGTTAAGGCATGTGCCTTCTATCCATGCAGCTTTTACATATCCTTTCTGCTTTTTATATATAAAGTAAAGAGACTCTATTGAAGAATCCCCATTAATGGAAGCCTTGATAAGAACTTCTTCTAATTCATGAATACAATGATCCTAAAAAAAAATCAGTGAGCTGTAATTTTGTACATTAACATGGATGGGGATGATGGAAAGGGGAGTTGATAACATGGATGAGGATGATGAACTCTTCAACTGGTAGATAGACAAATTATACAAGAAAACAATGTTGAGGAAAAACAGAAAACACAGAGGATCCAAAGGGCAGTATACAAGACATTTACAACCTCTAATTGGTAGATAGACAAATTACTCCTTAGTTACCAACTTCTCCTTCTCGAATCTGACACTACATGCCGCTGCACAGAATCAAGTCACAATCAAACTGCTCCACTGAATCCCAGATGTTCTCGATACTCAAAGCAGCCCTCCAAAAACCTCTTTGTGACGAACTTATGTTTATTCTTTCTTAGATGGTCTCTATGAGTTGATTGAAATATACTTTAGAATATGAACATTTAGATTTGTTTGTTTTCATTCTTTTCTTTTTTTTGGTGCGGGGGGGGGGGGGGGTGCAATTGCAGTGTTATAAAGATGTATACTGCAACTTACTCTATTTTAATTGAGATTAGTGATCATGCATCTACATCTGCTCAACGTGGTGATGGCGAAGCTGCTTTTAAAAAGATGAGAAAATTTGAGTTTATATTTATCTTACATTTGATGAAAGAAATTCTAGGAACTACTAATGTTCTTTGTTCTTTGTCAATGTTTGCAACATCAATCTCAAGACATTTTGAATGCTATGAATTTAGTGTCGACTACAAAGGTTCTCATTCAAAAATTGAGAGAAAATGGTTGGGATAACTTTCTTCATAATGTGATCATATTTTGTAAACAAAATGAAGCTAAATTTCCTGATATGAATGTCCCATATAGCGATAGACATTTTCGGACTCCACGTGATAATATTACTCTAGAGCATCATTGTCGAGTGGACATTTTTAATAGCATGGTGGACTATGTATTGCAAGAGTTAAGTGACCGATTTAATGAGGAATTTGTTAAACTTCTTCATCTCAATTTAGCTTTGGATATGAGAGACGGTTATAAATCATTCAATGTTGATGATATATGCACCCTTGCTAAAACATTCTATCATGAAGATTTTACAGAGCAAGAGATTACAATATTAAGATATCAGCTACGACATTATGAGCTTGATGTTCTTTCTCATGAAAGATTAAAAAATTTGTCCAGAATATCTGAACTATGTCAAGCACTCATGGAAACATAAAAGTCAAAGACATTTTATGTCATTGATAGATTGATTCGTCTTATTTTGACTCTTCCAATTTCAACAACAACTACCGAACAATCATTTTTAGCTATGAAACTTGTTAAAATAAGACTTCGTAATAAGATGGATGATGAATTTCTTGTAAATTGTTTGATTTTATATATTGAAAGAGAAATAGCTAAAAAGTTTAACAATGACATGATTGCAGATGAATTTTATGATGTAAAAAATTATTGGGCGCAACTGAAATAGAAGATATGGAATATTTTGTTTTTTTTTGTGACTATTATAAAAAATATCCATGAAATTTTCATTGGTGCATTGACTTATCAATGAATGAATTGAAATTTTGATAATTTAGTCTTAAATTATCATCTTTGTATTTATATGTTGTTATAATTTTTTTATTTCAAGTATATTGTTTTGTCCCCGGCTCCCTCTTGTTTTAAATCCTAGGTTCGCCCCTGATTGTGTGAGAGAAGGCAAAAAAGAGAGGGACTTGGAGGTGGAAGACCTACCATCGTATCCTCAAAGCAATGGCGACAGGTACGCATATTATTGACTTTTCTTCATTGATCTGCATGAGATCTAGGGTTTAAGGGTTTTATTAAAAATCCCAACAGGTTCTTCTTCTTATGAACTTTATCTGTTTGATAAAATTCATTAATCAATAATTTATTTTGCTTTATGCTGAGTGATGAAGTGTATTCTAAAGAATTTTAATGCCGTCTGCGATGAGATTAGAAATGGGGAGCAATGCCGTCAATGATGAGATTCAAAGGACAGGGAACAAAGACGCCGCTGGCTGGCCGGTGTGGATGAAGATCAGTAGTGGAGGAGAAACCAAAAGAGTTCTCATATTTTCGAACATGTATGGTTAGGTTATTCTCTGGTTAGTGAAGGATTGAGGGGGGGGGGTATTATTGTAAATGTACATGTGTGGTTAAACCCATGTTTATAATAGGTTAATATAACTGACATAAGGGGTTATTTACATTTTGTTTATGTTTACAGGGGGTTATTTGGATTTATGTACAATGCATGGAGTTACATGGATTTTCATATGTTTGTAAGGGGTAATATGGATTTCTCTCTAAAAATGAATATCGGGGCTAAAAATGAAAATTACTCTTAAACAAATACATAATCACATATCATATATATTATAGTTTTGAAAGAGATTTTGTCCGCCCAACGCCCCAACCAGATAAAATCCAAACTACCCACAACTCCAACAACTTAAACAACTCAAGCACATGACGTCCATCGATACATCATATATTCTCCCTATTTATTTTTTTTGATCCCATCTTAGCTACTTTTTACTAGCATAAATTTTGAGTCTCAATGGACCCACAAACTAACAATGCGTTAAAACCCATGAGACAAGCCTGGAAAGCTCCACGGTATCAGCAAACCACTGACGACCATTGAACACCTACTACACAGACTACAGTGCTCTCTACATACGTTAACCCATCTAATCGAGACCACATTTCAGAGGGTACCTTCCGATGCAGTCGAACCACGGACCCTTGTTGGCTTCATCAGTCGACAAGCTCCTTAAGCTCTCCCAGACTATTGTGTTGCATTTGGTGCCACTCCCTATTGCGATCTGGCAAACCCTGTCACCCACCTTCACCTTTCCTTTGGCCTCCATGTACGCCATCTGATACCACATCGACGACGACGATTGGTTCCCAAAACGCTGGAACGTCATCAGCGCCGCCTCCATCTTCTCCTCCCTCATCTTCAGACCTTTCCCTATCTCCCTTATCACAGCCTTCCCCGACGACGGCAAGCAGTAGTGCTGTATCACGGATGAGAAGTCTGGCACGTATAAGTCTTCTTTGCATGTTTCCAAAACCTCTGATACCAGCAGCGAAAGACCGTATGGGATTTTCTCTCGCAATGGCAGGACCGATAGGCCGAGTGAGAATATGTTTGCGCGGAGGGTGTCCGCGACGACTTGCAAGAGCCACCTCTCAAGTGTGAATCCTGTGATGCCCTGTGAGTCCTCCTCACGTATCGCGGAGTGGTAGGCCTTGTCATCAAAGGCTCTCTGGGTCCTCACAAGCTTGACAAGCCTGTACTTGGACGAGCTCTTCTTCTCTCTCCGGTTGGTGAGCATGAGTGCTGAGCAGCCCATGCGAAAGAGGCAGTTGAGGAGCAGCTTCCGTTTGTCCTTCCCCGCGTACCATCCCGTGGACAGGATTTCGGTGCTCAAAACGACGGCGTAAGAGTGTTTTGGATTCCTCAGTAGGGCCCGAGCGACATCGATGCTGATCGCGCCTGCGCTGCAGCCCATCCCGGAGAGGTTGAAGGACTTGATGTCCTCCCTCATCGCGTAGCGGTTTACGACGATGGAGGAGAGAGAAGGTGAAGCGCAGAAGCCACTGCAGTTGATGACGATGACGTCGATCTCGCGAGGGGAGACGCCGGTCTTCAAGAGAAGGTCGTCCATGACAGGGAAGAAGAGCGAGTGGGCCTCCTCTATGGAGTCTTGGAGGTGGGTCTTCGGCGGGATGTAGTGCAATGGACTGGGGAGGTAGGTCTCCTCTCCTTGCCCGGACAACGCGATGATCTTGCCCATGAATTCGATGCTCTCTTTGTCGAAGATGTTCATGAGGGTGACGTGTTCGAGGAAGAGAGTGGAAGGGACCCTTTCGATTCTTGGAGGCCTCAAGCAAGAGAAATCCATTAGATATACCGGGAGAGGCCTTGAGAGATTGTGTTGGATCATGAGAAACCCGAGCATGAAAAACAAAGGGAGGAGTTGAAAGATGGGTTGCCATCTGTTTATGAAAAGATAGGCTTCTGTGGTGAGGAAAAAAAAGAAGAGTGATGGGTGGAGGAGGTCAAAGGGAGAGGAACATGCATGGTGGATGGGAGGTTGAGAAATGGATTCCATTTTGGAGAAAGAGAGGATTTTTGGACGGTGAACTGCGCACTTGTGTTGGTTCTTTTAAATACGAGGGAGACCAGATAAAGAGGCAACTGAGAAAAAGGAGAGTGGATTGCAGGTATGCTTAGGTTAGGTGCTGTGCGTGCATGGGTCTACTGCATTAATTATCAAGGGATTAATTGTAGGGTTGAAATTTATGGATGCACTTTGGAAATGAATGCAAATTTATGACATACAACAGTGACAACACGAAACAAAACAGGGCTAAATTGGCGGGTTCGGATCTTCTGGGGGGGGGGGGGGGGGGACACAGGGATTTCTTTCTTGTGTTACCCAATACAAACGAAACACTTAGCATTTTTACGTGACATCAGATTGGTTCAAGCAAAGTCCCTCGGTGATAATATGTGTAATTTTTACAAATCAACCCTGTGAATTGTTTTTTTTCATTTTAGCCCTTCTTTTTACTTTACCCAAAAATAATTCTCTCTCCCTCCCTCTCTCTCTCTCTCTCTTTGTTGAGCCAATATTGTGTGCAAGTTTTAAAAATCATTGTTTATTTTCATTTTAACCCTTTTTTTCACTTTACCCAAAAGAAATTTAAAACTCTCTCTCTTTGAGCCCAGATCTTCTTCATCCTCCTCCTGTCATTTGGTGATAATCATGATTCAATATAGAGTTTCATGGTGATTTTTTGGTATTTATTATTTTTTCTAATCACTCTTTGTGAAGTTTTAATTTATTCTGAATTATAAATTTGGTGAAAATTTGTATCTTCTTATCACAAATGAATTCTATATTGATGCCGTCCTCCAACACATTGCTCATTTGGTTTTTAACAAACTCAAATTAAACCAAATTATAATAACATATAACTCAAAAACCAAACTGAACTGAAAATTGAATAGAAAATCTAAAACCGAACCGATTTTTGTTTGATTAACCCAAACTAAACCCAACTGAATCGAACTATTTAATTTTTTTCTTCCAACCAATTTAGGTTGGTTAGAGTTTTTTTGGGGCCGGGTTAGCTTACAACTTTACATACTATACATACATACATATATATGTGTGTGTGTGTGTGTATTTGGTTTGGTTTACTACATACTACTAAGTTTGGTCAATAGTTTTGTTTTTATTTGGTTTGGTTATGGAATAAAAAATTAATAAATTGATCTTATTTTGTTTGAGTTTAGTTTTACTTCACAAAAAATTGAATTAACCAAACCGAACCGAATTACATTTAAACACATGATTATTTGAATTCAATCAATTTTTAGATCATTCTTTTATATTAAAAACTATATTGTTGTTATACAATTAATATTCATAAAAAATGAATAAATTAATTTATACCATCAATCATAGCCTTTCATATATATATATATATATATATACATATAAAGTTGTAAACCAATCTGGCCCCTAAAAAACTCTAATCAACCTAAATTGGAAGGAAGAAACAAATTGGGTATATCTATGTTTATATTTAATTAAACAATTCGGTTTAATTTGGGTAAACCAAACAAAAATCGGTTTGGTTTTGGATTTTTTGTTCAATTTTCGGTTTAGTTCAGTTTTTGTGTTATATGTTATTATAACTTGGTTTAATTTGAGTTTATTAAAAACAAAATGAGCAATGTGTTGGAGGACGGAAACAATATATGTCACGCCCCAGGGCGGCCGTCCCCGGGACGCGGCAAGTGTATAAATATGATATCAGCAGTCTATACAGGAGGTCAATAATATACTCTAAACAACACCAAAAATGACAACACAGACAAAAGCAAGGCTGACATGATATATATACACAAATAGCGGAAGCTAAAAGACTGAGTCTGTAATTCAAAAACATATTACAGATTGTGGAAGACCCCCTTAGCGGGGTGATCGAGACACACCCTCTCTGAAGGAGAGGTCGGGGTTCGATTCTTACCAAGCCAAAAAAGAAAACATATTACAGACTCGATACATAATCAACTGTCCTGTGAGAGCCAATATATACAATGACATCCAATATAATACAAACAGGTGCCCAAGCACGGAAATATAATACATACAATAAAAAAGGGATGCTGATAGCCTCTAACACTCGCGGGAACGTGGCGCTGCTCCGCTACTGCTGAAGTCCCTCGGGGAGCTCCTCCTTCAGATCCGACTCAGTGATAACTGGAGAAAAATATGCGAGGGGTGAGCCACACGCTCAGTGAATAGCACAACCCATGCATCACAATTTATATTAACATAAAAAATTATTCAAAGCCTCAAAGTGGCAGGAACTACACAATCCAGTGGGTCGCTACATCGCCGACCCACTACACCCTCACCCTCACCCTCCAATAGGTGACACGGCTATTGGGACTGACTAGGCTGTTAGCCCGCCTGGTCAACTCCCACAATTTAGCACAGTCCAAAACCAAATCAGGAGGTACCTACTGATGGGAGCCCTCTGTCAGGACGACCTTTCTAACGTTGGGGCAGTCTCTATACGGATCCAACGAAGGGAACAGAAACAGCCTACCCACACGTATACGATCCAATCGGATCCATCGGCAACATCTCCCTAACAATTTCAAATGTCATGAATTCTCGCGAATTCCTCCAGGGCGCATAACTACAATGCGGGGAAGCTTGTATTATAACCTCATGGTTATAATATTCACTAAGCATGCTCATTACCAATAACTCACATTTGATTTAAAATAAATTAACTAAATGAGAACATGCATAGGTCATGGCTTCCTAGCATGAAAATATGGTATCAGGATGCATGGCTCTTACACATATCCTAAGGGTGTAGGTCCCTAACATACAAGATCTAGGGCGGCATGCATACTACATAACAATCATGCCTGTATAGATTACATATTATACAAGTTAATATTAAACTATGGTGCCCCAGGGGAGGACGATACACGCCTAAGAGCAGATACGCCTCCCAACTGGGTTGGATTGTCCCACTCACCAATACCCGGGTCGTCGCGTGACCGTTCGTCAAGATCTGTAAGACAGGGTATTCAACACGGTGAGTAAAATACACAATACATACAAAAGTACGCTAAAAATACGCTAAAAATACGCACGCGAGCCCGAGTGCCCCGACTCACTCCCGAACCCCCGGCGGCCATACGCACGGCCACCCGCACGTGCACGCGCACGCACTGGTGCGCACGCACGCACGCACACTCTCAGCCCGGGCGCACTGCCGCGCGCCAGCCCGCGCGCCCAGACGTGATGCCGAGCCCCCAGCCCGCACGCCCAGACACGCCGCCGAGCCTCTGCCCTCACGCCCAGACACGTTGCACACTCGAGCGCACACCCGCGCGCACCGCGCGTCTAGCCTCTGGTGCACCCGCGCGCACTACGCCCAGAGCAGCACCTCACGCGCACACCCGCACGCACTGCGCTCGCTCGCCTCCCCGCGCACACCGCACGCAACGCGCCCCTGCGCAGCGCTCCGCGCGCACGCCGTGCACTGCGCCCAGCGCGCCCGACCGCACTCGCCCAGCGAGCCTGACAGCACGCGCCCCGCCCGCCTGACCGCAGCCCGCCTGCCTGCGCCTGCCTGCCTGCTTGCGCCTGCCTGCCTGCGCGCGCAGGCTCGCGCGCAAGCGCGTCGGTGAGCCCGCATGCACCCGAGCCAACCCTAACACCTCCAACAGCCCCCTCCAACCACCCAACAGCCATGCATAACCAAAAACACCTCCTAACATGCATCTAAACAAGAAAAGGAAGGAAAGAAACTCACCCAAGGAGAGGAAGGGAAGGGGAGGAAGAACGGGTGCTCTTCGCGCACCGATTTGCCACCTCCAAGACCACCACCACCAAGATCTCCACTCAGCCAAGGAAGGGCTGAAAACAGGGGAGAAAAGAGGCTATGAGAGGGGGTCACACATGAGGGAACTCGAATCCGAGACCATAGGAAGATAGATCGGGTCCTCACCTATCTTTTCTCCTTCTAGGGTTTCTTGATCCAACACCTCTAGCTAGGTCAAAAGGGGGTTTTAAAGAGAGGGAGAGGTGGAGAAGATGATGAATAGTGGGGGGGCACTATACCTAGGCGTGGACTTAAAGGGGGCCACACACACACCTCACACACTCACCACTTACACTTAGTGAAAAAAAAGATTAGGTTAAGCTAGGTTTAGTTAGGTCTAAGTGCACTTTGACCCTAGTCAACCCAACCACACTAAAAGCCAAAACCATTTGACCAAGTCAAAGGTCAACCTTGACCAAGTCAAGTCTCCCAATGACTTTTCGCACCGTCAAAACCCAGATACGATTCAGAACTGTGAAATTCTGAAACGTTACCGGAATTCAATGAAATTTTCGTGAGTGGCTTGAAATGGCACCAGGACACATAATATGCAGTTAAATTTTTGTGAGTGGCTTGAAATGGCACCAGGACACATAATATGCACTTAGGTTTTGAATCGGAGTCCTCAAACTCAGGATGATAGCTAAAAGTCTAAAATTTTAGCGGTTCCGATCGAAAAACGAAAAAGTTGAAAAACTGCCAGAATGCTCCAATGGTTACCAGAAGGCTAAAAGTGACACATATATAACATTCTCCCCCCCTTAGGAAATTTTGTCCTCAAAATAAATACAAAAACATCTAGGAAGGGAAAAGATGCGGATACGCGTCACGCATGGCGTCCTCGAGCTCCCAAGTGGCCTCGGCACCGGAACGGTGCTGCCATCGCACCTTGACCAACTGGACGGTCTTGGTGCGGAGCCTCTTCTCGCGGCGGTCCAGATTCTCGATCGGCTGCTCGACGAATGACAAGTCCGGCTCGAAGACGAGCGGCTCGAACGGGATGACGTGAGCAGGATCGTGGACATAACGCCTCAGCTGCGAGACATGGAAGACGTCATGGGCCTGAGCCAACTGTGGGGGCAGAGCTATGCGATAGGCCACCTCCCCAACTCGCTCGAGGATGAGGAACGGCCCAATGAAACGCGGACTCAGCTTGCCCCGCACACCGAAACGGAAGATGCCCTTCATCGGGGACACCTTCAGGAAGACATGGTCACCAACCTCGAAGGCGAGCTCACGGCGACGACGGTCGGCGTAGCTCTTCTGACGGCTCTGAGCGACTCGAATACGCTCGCGAATCGTCTTCACCATCTCTGAGGTCTGATGAATGATCTCTGGTCCCTCCAACTGGCGCTCTCCGACCTCGTCCCAACACAAGGGGGACCTGCAGCTGCGACCATAGAGAGCCTCGTAAGGAGCCATCCTGATACTCGAGTGGTAGCTGTTGTTGTAGGCAAATCCACCAACGGAAGGTGCCTCTCCCAACTGCCCCCAAAATCGAGAACGCAGGCTCGCAGCATGTCCTCCAGGGTCTGAATCGTCCTCTCCGACTGGCCGTCTGTCTGCGGATGAAACGCTGTACTGAAGTGGAGGTTCGTACCAAGGGCGTGCTGGAGGCTACGCCAGAACCTCGAAGTAAATCGCGCGTCTCGATCAGAAATGATGCTGACAGGAGTGCCATGGAGACGAACAATCTCGGAGACAAACAACTGCGCCAGGGTGTCCAGAGAATCGGTGAGTCGGATGGGGAGGAAATGAGCGGACTTCGTCAGTCGGTCGACGATCACCCAGATGGCATCGCGACCCGAACGTGACCTCGGCAAACCCGAGACAAAGTCCATGGTGATCTGCTCCCACTTCCACTGAGGGATCTCAATGGACTGTAGCTTCCCCGCAGGGCGCTGATGCTCCGAGTTCACCTGCTGGCATACTAAGCATCGGGCAACGAAACAGGCAATATCCGTCTTCATCCCGCGCCACCAGTAGCCACGACGAAGGCCCCTGTACATCTTCGTGCCACCAGGATGCACTGTGTACCTCGAACGATGGGCCTCGTCCAAGATCTTCTGCTTCAGCTCTGCGTCGTCAGGAATGCATACTCGACCTCTGAACCGCAGGATCCCGTCCTCGCGAATCTGGTAGTCCGGACGCTCGCCCCGGGCGACGCCTTCAGAGAGGACAATAAAATGCGGATCCTGACCCTGAGCCGTGCGGATCTCATCGAGAAGAACGGGCTGCAGCACTAGCCTGGCCAAAAAGCCACCCGCAGGAATCTCTGAACTGATCCAGCAAGCGGCCTCCTCAAGAAGCCTCCAACGACGTACAACCATATGGGTGGCCATGCCCAAGGGCTGCCTGCTGAGAGCATCTGCCACGACATTCGCCTTACCCGGATGGTAAGCGATGTCACAATCATAGTCTGCAGGAACTCAACCCAACGTCTCTGACGCATGTTGAGCTCCGGCTGGGACTGCAAATATGTCAAGCTCTTATGATCAGTAAAGAGCTCGAACTCCTCGCCATAGAGGTAATGCCTCCACATCTTCAGCGCAAAGATGATCGCTGCCAACTCAAGGTCGTGGGTGGGGTAATTCTGCTCATGGGGCTTCAACTGACGCGACGCATAAGCCACAACCTTACCGTGCTGCATCAGGACGCAACCCACACCCAACCGCGATGCATCGAAGTATACTGCGAACCCACCACTCCCAGACGGAAGGGTAAGAACTGGCGCTGAGGTGAGCCTTCGCTTCAACTCCTGGAAGCTCTCCTCGCAAGACGGGGACCACTCGAACCGGACATCCTTCCGAGTGAGGCGGGTAAGAGGTACAACTATCTTCGAGAAACCCTCGACAAACCTCCTGTAATAACCCGCCAAGCCCAGGAAGCTCTGAATCTCTGTGGGGTTTGACGGTCGACGCCAATTCGACACGGCGAGTGTCTTGTCCAGGTCCACAGATATGCCCTCGCCGAAAATCACATGGCCCAGAAAGGCCATACGCTCCAACCAAAACTCGCACTTGCTGAACTTGGCGAACAACTGATGTCTGGCCAAAGTCTCCAAGACAGTGCGAAGATGGTGAGCGTGCTCCTCAAGACTCCTCGAGTACACCAATATGTCATCGATGAATACTACCACAAAGGAGTCGAGGAAGGGCCGAAACACCCGGTTCATCAGATCCATGAAGGCTACCGGCGCATTCGTCAACCCAAACGGCAGTACTCTAAACTCGTAGTGCCCATAACGGGTGCGAAAGGCCGTCTTCGGAATGTCTGACTCCCGGATCTTCAGCTGATAGTAGCCCGAGCGGAGATCGATCTTAGAAAAGACTCGCGCTCCTGGAGCTGGTCAAACAGATCATCAATCCGCGGTGAGGGGTACTTGTTCTTCACTGTCCGCTTGTTCAGCTGCCTGTAATCGGTCCTTCTTCCGGACGAACAGAACAGGGGCTCCCCACGGAGAAACACTCGGACGTGCGAAGCCCTTCTCCAGCAACTCCTCCAACTGCTCCTTGAGCACCTTCAGCTCTGCAGGGGCCATCCGGTACGGAGCTCTCAAAATCGGCTCGGTCCCCGGAATCAGATTTATCTCAAACTCGATCGCGCGATCCGGCGGTAATCCCGGAAGATCATCGGGGAAAACCTCAGGATATTCTGCCACGACCGGAGTCTGACTGATATCTGCCCGCAGCGGTGCGTCCTCCTGAGCAATATACGCCAGAAAGCCCTCGCATCCTCCCTGAAGGAGTCTCCACGCCTGGATGGACGACACGAACCCCAAAGGGGCTACGTCACGATCGCCCACGAACTGGAAAGACCTCCGACCCGGAAGGTGGAAAGACACCGACTTGGCAAAACAGTCGATGCTGGCGTGACTAGCTGCAAGCCAATCCATTCCCAGGATGGCATCGAAGTCCGTCATAGCGAGCTCCACCAACTCCACTGGGAACTCATGCTCCGCAACCACCACGGTACACCCTCGGTACACCGAACGGAGGAGAATACGGTCTCCGACAGGCAATGATATCTCTAGAACAACCTCAAGAGGGGCGGACGCCACGCCCATCCGTCTCGCAAAAGCGGGAGACACGAACGAGTGCGTGGCTCCGGAATCGAATAACACATATGCCGGGAGCTGGGAGATCTGAACAATACCTCGGACCATGCTACCCGATGCCTGAGCCTCCTCTGCCGGAAGCGCTGCCACTCGGCCCTGAACAAACTGCGGTTGAGGAGCAGGGGCACACCTCGCCGGTTGCGCTGGCTGCCTCCTCTGGTCAACACGGCCACCCTGTGGCTGCTGCTGCTGCTGGCGCTGAGGCTGCTGCTGGAATTGCTGCTGGAACTGCTGCTGCTGCTGCGGAGGCAGCACGCGGGGTCGGCCAGCATCAGGGCAATTATACAAGATATGCCCGATGCGCTGACAGTGGTAACAGCGCCGCGTCTCCGGTCGCCTGGCCTGGACTGGCACTGCCGCAATGGGTGCTGGACCTCGCGCTGGCACCACATCGACTGGAGGAGAGGCAGCCGCTGACTGATCAAAGCGGGGCCTCTTCTTCTTGCGCTGTCCCTGGTCCTGGCTCCTGGGAGGTCTCTGGTCTGCAGAAGGGGTCGGAACCCTCACGGAGATCCCGAGGTCTCGCTCGACTGTCTTCGCTCGAGACACCAAGTCAGAGTACCTCGTGAAAGCCTAGGAGGTGACATGCACCCAAATGGCGCTACTGAGACCAAGCTCGAAACGACGGCACCGCGTCTCCTCATCCATCACCAAGGCTGGGGCGAATCTGGAAAGCCTCGTGAAGCGCGTGGAGTAGTCAGCGACAGACATGGAGCCCTGCGTCAACTGCTCGAACTCCTGCATCACGATCTGGCGCATCGAGAACGGAAAGTACTCCTCCAGGAAATACCTCCGGAATCCCGCCCATAAAAGCTGCTCCACTCCCTCGGGGATGTCCACCGATCGGGTAGCCCACCAGTCGACGGCGCTACCCTTCAGCATGAAGGTGGCCAGGGAGACTCGCTGGCGGTCGGTGCAATGCATGGTCAAGAAGATCGTGTCCACCTCCATCAACCAACGCTCTGGGGCAAGGGGATCCGCCGTCTGGCCATGGAACTCGGGAGGGTGGAGCTTCAGAAAGGCGTTGAGGCCGCTCTGATGCACTCGTGCTGCAGCCTCTAGCTCCACCTCCCTCTCCAGGGGATCCTGAACTCTCACCGCCGGAATCACCACGGGGACTGGGGGTACGTCGGGCACCACCGGTGGATCTACCACCAAGGGGACCTGTGGAACTGCATCACGGGCCGCCCTCAGCTCCTGAATCTCTCGTGCCTGCTCAGCCAACACCCTAGTCTGGGCCTCCAGTGCCCTGGTCTGAGTCTCCACCAAATCTGCTATCCGAGCGAAAGCACGCTCCCATGCAGGAGGCTCCTGCGCCGGTCCTGGCCTCACAGCCGAGGACTCTCCAGTAGCATCCTCGCCTCCGGTAGGTCCGGGAACCTCCAAAGGTCGAGAGGGACCACGTCCGCGCCTTCCTCTGCGAGGAGGCATATCAGCAACCTAAGAAAACCAGACACTAGGATCAGAATACTCATATAGAAATCCTAGGACTCATCTCTACGAAAAGAAAACAATTGGCTCTGACAGGACCAGGCTCTGATACCAACTTTTGTCATGCCCCAGGGCGGCGTCCCCGGGACGCGGCAAGTGTATATATGATATCAGCAGTCTATACAGGAGGTCAATAATATACTCTAAACAACACCAAAAATGACAACACAGACAAAAGCAAGGCTGACATGATATATATACACAAATAGCGGAAGCTAAAAGACTGAGTCTGTAATTCAAAAACATATTACAGACTCGATACATAATCAACTGTCTTGTGAGAGCCAATATATACAATGACATCCAATATAATACAAACAGGTGCCCAAGCACGGAAATATAATACATACAATAAAAAAGGGATGCTGATAGCCTCTAACACTCGCGGAACGTGGCGCTGCTCCGCTACTGCTGAAGTCCCTCGGGGAGCTCCTCCTTCAGATCCGACTCAGTGATAACTGGAGAAAAATATGCGAGGGGTGAGCCACACGCTCAGTGAATAGCACAACCCATGCATCACAATTTATATTAACCACAATTAATTATTCAAAGCCTCAAAGTGGCAGGAACTACACAATCTAGTGGGTCGCAACATCGCCGACCCACCACACCCTCACCCTCACCCTCCAATAGGTGACACGGCTATTGGGACTGACTAGGCTGTTAATCACCCTTGGTCCACCGATAGTCTCTCCTCCACTCCGTAGCCCGCCTGGTCTACTCCCACAATTCAGCACAGTCCGAAACCAAATCAGGAGGTACCTACTGATGGGAGCCCTCTGTCAGGACGGCCTTTCTAACGCTGGGGCAGTCTCTATACGGATCCAACGAAGGGAACAGAAACAGCCTACCCACACGTATACGATCCAATCGGATCCGTCGGCAACATCTTCCTAACAATTTAAATGTCATGAATTCTTGCGAATTCCTCCAGGGCGCATAACTACGATGCGGGGAAGCCTGTATTATAACCTCATGGTTATAATATTCACTAAGCATGCTCATTACTAAATAACTCACATTTGATTTAAATAAATTAAACTAAATGGGAACATGCACAGGTCAAGGCTTCCTAGCATGAAAATATGGTATCAGGATGCATGGATCTTACACAAATCCTAAGGGTGCAAGTCCCTAACATACAAGGTCTAGGGTGGCATGCATACTACATAACAATCATGCCTGCATGGATTACATATTATACAAGTTAATATTAAACTATGGTGCCCCAGGGGAGGACGATACACGCATAAGAGCATATACGCCTCCCAGCTGGGTTGGATTGTCCCACTCACCAATACCCGGGTCGTCGCGTGACCGTCCGTCAAGATCTGCAAGACAGGGTATTCAACACGGTGAGTTAAAATACACAAATACATACAAAAATACGCTAAAAATACCCAACACTCGGACAAGCGTACATACGGCCCGCACGCACGCGAGCCCGAGTGCCCCGACTCACTCCCGAACCCCCGGCGGCCATACGCACGGCCACCCGCACGCGCACGCACGGGTGCGCACGTACGCACGCACACCCTCGCCCCGGGCGCACTGCCGCGCCCCAGCCTGCGCGCCCAGACGTGATGCCGAGCCCCCTGCACGCACGCCCAGACACGCCGCCGAGCCCCTGCCTGCACGCCCAGACACGTTGCACACTCGAGCGCACACCCACGCGCGCCCGCGCGTCCAGCCTCAAGTGCACCCGCGCGCACTGAGCTCCAGCGCAGCACCTCACGCGCACACCCGCACGCACTGCGCTCGCTCGCCTCCCCGCACACACCGCACGCGCGCCGGTGAGCCCGCCTGCACCCGAGCCAACCCTAACACCTCCAACAGCCCCCAACAGCCCCCTCCAACCACCCAACAGCCATACATAACCAAAAACACCTCCTAACATGCATCTAAACAAGAAAAGGAAGGAAAGAAACTCACCCAAGGAGAGGAAGGGAAGGGGAGGAAGAACGGGTGCTCTTCGCACGTGCGCCGGTGAGCCCGCATGCACCCGAGCCAACCCTAACACCTCCAACAGCCCCCTCCAACCACCCAACAGCCATGCATAACCAAAAACACCTCCTAACATGCATCTAAACAAGAAAAGGAAGGAAAGAAACTCACCCAAGGAGAGGAAGGGAAGGGGAGGAAGAACGGGTGCTCTTCGCGCACCGATTTGCCACCTCCAAGACCACCACCACCAAGATCTCCACTCAGCCAAGGAAGGGCTGAAAACAGGGGAGAAAAGAGGCTATGAGAGGGGGTCACACATGAGGGAACTCGAATCCGAGACCATAGGAAGATAGATCGGGTCCTCACCTATCTTTTCTCCTTCTAGGGTTTTTCAATCCAACACCTCTAGCTAGATCATAAAGGGGATTTAAAGAGAGGGAGAGGTGGAGAAGATGATGAATAGGGGAGGGGGAACTATTTCTAGGCGTGGACTTAAAGGGGGGGCCACACACACACCTCACACACTCACCACTTACACTTAGTGAAAAAAAGATTAGGTTAAGCTAGGTTAGATTAGGTTTAAGTGCACTTTGACCCTAGTCAACCCAACCACACTAAAAGCCAAAAATCATTTGACCAAGTCAAAGGTCAACCTTGACCAAGTCAAGTCTCCCAATGACTTTTCGCTCGGTCAAAACCCGGATACGATTCGGAACTGTGAAATTCTGAAACGTTACCGGAATTCGATGAAATTTTCGTGAGTGGCTTAAAATCGCACCAGGACATATAATATGCAGTTAGATTTCCAATCGGAGTCCTCAAACTCAGGATGATAGCTAAAAGTCCAAAATTTTAGCGGTTCCGATCGAAAAACGAAAAAGCTGAAAAACTGTCAGAATGCTCCAATGGTTACCAGAAGGCTAAAAAGTGACACATATATAACAATATAGATTTCATTTGTGACAAGAAAATACAATTTTTCACCAAATTTATAATTCAGAATAAATTAAAACCTCATAAAGAGTGATTAGAAAAAACCAAAAAATCACCATGAACCCTGTATTGAATCATGATTATCACCAAATGAGGGGGAGGATGAAGAAGCTGCTGTATTGATCTGGGCTTGAAGAGAGAGAGAGAGAGTGTTTCAAATTTTTTTGGGTAAAGTAAAACGAGGGGCTAAAAAAAACAAAGCAATTCGCAGGGTTGATTTGTGAAAATTACACACAATATCACCGAGGGACCTTCGCTTGAACAAATCTGACGTCACGAAAGAATGCCAAGTGTCTCGTTTGTATTGGATAGCATTAAGCCTGCCAATCGGACGGATATGGATCGAATATGCCAATATCCATATCCTAAGATTTGGATTTGGATACTGTGGAGGTAAAAATCCGCACCACGACACATGTCAGGCCAGGACTGACGTGGCATAGCAAGACGGATATGGGCCATGCGTGGGAACCGTAAATCTGAGTCCGGATTCTTAGCCATGATGACATTCCCAAATGTGTTGGCACGACTAGATCCAAGGTCTAGTCAGACAGTCAAAGCATCTCGCGGAAGAATACCACCTCGAGTAGTTAAGGCGCGACAAGACTAGGGGTTTGGTTGGACAACCTTACTCCTCGCGTAAGAGTAGGGAAGACACGACCAGACAAGAGGTTTGGTTGGGCGATCTTCTATCTCGCAGATGTACTCAAAAGATATAACAGATAAACAAGGAGGCCAAGAGGCCCCGAGCAGATTGGAGAAACGGTCAAAAGACCCAACGCCTGTAACTGCCAAGTTGGCAATTAAGGCCCACTACCTACGAAATGTGGGTAATCAAGGGTTCGACGTGGATCGTAAACATGGGGAACATTTCCCTGGAAAAAATCCCACTAAACACTTAGTGGCAAGACAGTTACAATGATATTGAAGGAACTACGTGTGACTTGATCCCCAAGGGGTACGTAGGCAGCCTATAAAGAAGTCACAAGATAGCACTCTAAAGGCCCAGTCAGTCGTTGAGACAGTAAAAGTAATATTCAAGCTACCAAAGTAATTTTCTTTTCCACAAAAAGTCCAATCCGAGTTTTAGTCCTACTTCTACAAATTTAACTGTAGGGGAAATTATCCTCCTCAGTTTGGCGCTGTCTGTGGGACATCGTACTAAAAGTCAGTGTTCACAATGTCTGATCCAAATGACACCCTTTCGGAGAGGCAACAAAGTCAAGTTGACCACCCACCAAATGTAACCATCGATGACTCGCCCAGGATCCTGACCAGCCAGTCCCAGGATCTCCGGCGGGTGGTGGAGTCCACGCAAGAGACTCTCTTCACCCGCCTCCAAGGATCCATGCAGCAAATGATTGAAGCATCGATTCAACAGTTCTATTCCAACCAGCCTCAGCATTAGCTCGTTCAGCAGGGCGTCCTGCCACCTCCTCCGGCACAGCCTAATCCACTAGCGAACTCCGTGCACGATTCGAAAGTACTTCTTCCTCGAATCGTAGGCAACGAAGCCGTCGACATTCACGCTCCCCGCGAGCTAGCGGAAGGAATCACGAGGAATGAAGGCACGGACGTTCGATCCTCGTGCCGTGAACGGTCCGCCTGAAAGGGAGCATTGTGAAGGCCGAATCATTAAGAAAGATCGGCCTTGATTGAAGCATCTGATGTGTACCAGGGTGACCACCCTCAGCAGACAGAAGGAGCTGTCGGTGTGACGATTGCATATTTTGAATTTAAATTTTATTTATTTATTTAAAAAAAAAAATTTCATTGCATACATAATTGCATTTCAATCAAATTTCAATGTTTAATTATTATTTTTTTTATGTATAAGATATTAGATTAGAATATGTGGGTGTGTGTAAATGAAATAGGGGTGTTGGGTTCAGCCCATAATGGGCCTTATGAGGGAAACCAAAGAGGGCCCATATGCATGGGAAATCATGCACGTGAGCAGTGCATACAATTTCCTTATATGGCATATCTTCTCCTCTATATAGTCACCCTTAATGAAAAAAAAAAATTAGGGTGAGCCGCTGTGTATTCTATTAGGCGCAGAGGAGAGAGAGAGAGAGAGAGAGAGAGAGAGAGAGAGGTACTCTTCTTACCTTTTTGATTTTCTTCTACATCGTTGTTATTTTTTTGTGATATTGGATTTATGTTTGGGTTATTAAGTTTTTATTTATTTATTTATTTATTTTAAAGATAAAATTAGGGTTTTTATTTATTTTAAGAATTTAATATATTTTTATGTTATGGGATTTTAGTTTTGATCAAGTTAGAGTTTTGATATATATATTCCTGTTGTTAGATTCTTATGATTTTATAAAAAATAAAAATAAAAACAAGGGTTTTGATTTTTTTATTTTTATTTATTATTATTAGATGTATGTTGGATATTTGGATTTTATTTTAGTGTTCATAAACTTAGGGTTTTGATTTATTATTTATTTTAAAGATTAGATCTGTGTTTAGATTTCTAAAATATGAGTTTTTAATCATACGAGGGTTATGATTTATACAAATACATGATAAGTTTTATATATTTTCAACTTTTATCAATTAATAATTATGTTTATAGAAATAAATAAAAAAATGTATGTTTTCATAGTATTTTATGAATTTTTGTTATTTTATTATTATTTTGAATTTCTGGATTTTTTTTCTATCTTTTCTGTTTTGTCTTTTCTGGTTTTTGTCTTTTCTGGTTTCGTCTTTTAGTGCCTGGTTATATGGTAAATAGGTTTTTGATCATCTTTTTAGGTTGTGTTGTATATGTGGTTATGGGTCTATATTGTTGAGTAAAAATTTATACCCATTAATTATGGATAGATATTTAGGTCTTGGACGTAGGCTTAAATAATAGATTTTAATTAATCATTTATATGGTTCATCTAGGTTCTAATTGCGAGCTTCGTTCTCCGGACCTAGGATCCATTCGTGGTGAGTGAGCTTACCGACCTATTCATATGGGTTCTTACCCTAGAACCATGTATTCTTGATTCTCAAATGTCGATTTAGATTAATTTTTTTCTAGCGATATTATAAGTTATTCATGCATTTATATTATGATAACTATGCATGATTTTATTGTTGTACATATTGTAAAAATTGCATCATTTATTAAATAAAGTTGCATGATTTAATTCCTTCATCGTGTCATTTAAAGTAGCATGAATTATGCTATTCATGTTTCAAGAATTATTATAATACAATTTCTGATGCTTATGTTTTTTTAAATAATATTTGGATTAAATATTATCATTTTTGAGATTTTTAAAAAAAATTTAGAACTAGTGGAGGCAACCTAGTCCTAAAAGATTTTATTAAGATGCACATCATAGCATATTTCAATAACAAATCCCCCCGTTGTATTTCGCCTTTGGGGAGGAAGGTCTAGGACTCGAAGAGTCCTAAGATCGGTGAGGGGTGTGGTAAAGCATTCCTTGCTACGGCAGATTCCTTTGTTTAGAGTTTGCAGCAACCGGGGCATCCTGTGCTGGTGTTCTCGTAGTGATGACAGCGGCGACCCATCAGCGTCTTCTAGATCTAACGTCTCCTTGAGGGAGCTTTTTGAGCGATTTAGTCGCTTGGGGCTTGGCACACCTGTTTTGGGGGAACGGCTCTTCCGATTGAGAACCCTACCCGGTCATACCATTTAAACAGCATGATTTCTATAACGTGGACCAATGATTGGGACACGTGATTCCATTAAAATACTTTTATATTCATGATCATGATTTTAAATTGATTTATCAAAGGAAATTCTTGTTTTTCACATAACTTTATATTTTTTTTATATATAATTGTCATATGAGATAATATGTCTGTGAGTCTATTCACTGAGTTAATCGCTCACCCTATTCCAAATGGCTGGTTGTTTCATAACCAGGTAGTTCATCTTCTGAGGATCAAGACAAAGCTTGAACTTTTCATACGCTTCAGGTATCTTGAGGTAGCAATGTTGGAAAATAAATAATAGTCGTAGCCGACTATTTGGTTTTATTTTAGTTAGATGGCTCCCATAGGGGTGGTTTAGTATGTCTTTTCATTTTAGTATTTTGTTTCCGTCAAACTCTGATATTTTGTATGACCATGAGTGGTTTGGAAATTTGGGATATTGTTTTAATGTTTTATCATTTCCAGTTTTATTATATTAGTATGTTGAGAAAAAAAAAAAAAGGGTGCACATTTTGGTTTTGTGTTTTATATAGGTGTGGTAGCGACCCGTTTACCGTCCGATTAGCGGTTAGGTAAACCTGGGGCGTTACAGTCGGGCAGCCCCGCCTCAATCTGCGTTCAAAGGTGTGGCGCACCCGAGATCACGGAATGGTGGAACATGCATTATGAGGTCCCCGTTTTACTCCGCCATCCTCAGAGAACGACTTCCATGGATATTTGTTCAGCCCAAGTTCAAGCTGTACAATGGCACAACGGATCCTTACAACCACATTTTGGCATTCCGTCACTCCATGGCATTGTACGAGCTGTACGATGGGCTAATGTGCCGCCTCTTCCCATCCAGCCTGGAAGGGGCCGCGCTCACCTGGTTCCATCTTCTTCCACCTGCAATGATCCAAAATTTCAAAGAGCTCGACACGATGTTTGCCGAGCACTTCATCTGCAGCAGGCGAAGGATGAAAGACCTTGGAGATCTCATGAAGATCCAGATGCAACAAGGAGAATCGATTCGATAATATGTCGATCGTTTCCGTATCCTGATGTTCGAAGTAGAAGACTTCAATGAAGATACTGCACTCATGGCTTTTCGCAATGGACTACCAGCCGGGAACGGCCTGAAGG
Organism: Acorus gramineus; assembly: GCA_030737835.1. Classification (NCBI taxonomy): domain Eukaryota; kingdom Viridiplantae; phylum Streptophyta; class Magnoliopsida; order Acorales; family Acoraceae; genus Acorus; species Acorus gramineus. The sequence continues at coordinate 3,494,972 of CM060856.1, read as the reverse complement.
AATCGCTTATAAAGCGCACTCCTTCCGAAATTGTGTGATCTGATGGGGCATGCTGAAAAGTACGCAAAGGTGGAGGAGGAATCTAAGCTCCTCAGGCAAGTGGTGGCTGCATCCCTATCCTCACCAATGGCCACCATTCCCACACTGGCAACAAAACGCTCGTCGGAGTCTCGTCATAAGGACCGACGGGGTGAAAAGGACAAGAAGCAGAGCGCCTCAACAAATGAGGTGCGAGAGGGACGAGGGGATTTCTTTAAGATCCCACATCCCAAATTCTACCCAAAATTCAGGGTCAACAATGGCTCAGATGGCCTAAGCCAATGAAGAATGATGAGTCAAAGCGGGACCAGTCTCTACGTTGCAACTATCACAAAAGTGTGGGGCACACGACTGATCGATGCCGCATTCTCTAAGGATTTCTGGAAGAACAGGTCCGCAATGGGCATCTGAAGGAATATGTACCCTCCGAGAAGACCCAAGTTGCAGAGGAGCAGCATGTTACGAACGTTGACCCCAATATTTCAGCCAGGGTCATCAACATCATCATCGGAGGCGAGCCACACTTCGTGAAGCCGAAGAGCGCCTGATGAGATTCGAAGAAGATGCAAATCTCTGTCGAAATGATGCAGATCGATCAGGAGCTGAAGCTGGTCACAAAGAAAGCAAAGAGTGATGACGAAGGGGTTATCACCTTCTCTAACGCCGACCTGGAAGGAGTCTAGGCCCTACATTCCGATGCTCTGGTAATTACTCTACACATCTTTAATTTTGATGTCAAGAGGATTCTTGTCCACACAGGAAGCTCAACCGACATCCTCTTCATGAAGTCCTTCCTTTGGATGGGGTTGAAGGCGGCTGACCTTGTCCCGACTAAGGATCCCCTGGTCCCCTTCAATGGTGCACGAGTCACCCCAGCGAGACGCATCACATTGCTGATCCGAGCAGGAAACCAGAAATCCATGACGGAGTTTACCATCATGGACCTCCCGTCGCCATACAACGCAATTATCGGGCGCACATGGTTGGCGGCGATGAAGGCGATCCCATCCACTTATCATCAGAGTCTTCATTTTCCCACATCTGAGGGGATAACGGAGATTCGAGGGGATCAGGTAGCCACGAAATGATGTTACATGGCAGCCCTGGTGGGGAAATCAACCCTGCCCGAGGAACTACCTGAGGAGGGAGAAATCCATCCTAAGAGGTAGCAATTACTTCAGGACCGAGTCAAGGCGGACGAAAGCCGACCCAGTCCCCAAGATAGGGTTTTGGAAGACTTTGAAACCTCGCGATATGCCGGGAATCGACCTGGAGGTCGCACATCACCGGTTGTTCATTTCGCCAACCATTCACCAAGTTCGACAGAAGCAACGACGAATGGCCTCAGTACATGCAGAAGTAGTATGTGACGAGGTGAACAAACTGTTGGCCACCGGGTTCATCCGCGAGGTGCGACATCCTGACTGGCTGGCCAACACCGTGTGTCACGCCCCAGGGCGGCCGTCCCCGAGACGCAGCAATAGTATATATGATATCAGCAGTCTATACAGGAGGTCAATAACATACTCTAAACAACATAAAAAATGACAACACAGACAACAATGAGGCTGACATTGTCACGCCCCAGGGCGGCCAACCCCGGGACGCGGCAAATGTATATATCATATCAGAAACCTACACAGGAGGTCAACAATATATATCATACACAATAAACAGAATGACACACAACGACAAGAAGCTGACATGATATATACACCTAATGCGGAAGCAAAAGACTGAATCTGTGAATAAACATTCTACAGACTCGATACACAATCATACGTCCTGTGAGAGCCAATATACACAAATATAACTGAACATATACAAACGTGCTCAGCACGAAAATACAATACATACAGCCAAGGAAAGGGATGCTGATAGCCTCTGGTACTCGCGGACGTAGCGCTGCTCCGCTACTGAAGAAATCCCTCGGAAAGCTCCAACTGCTGCTCCGGCTCCAGCTCAGCTCAGTGGCAACTGGGGAAAAACATATGCGAGGGGTGAGCCACACGCTCAGTGAATGGCACAACCCATGCATCACAGACAATATTGACCACAACATATTAATCCAGCCATTCATCCCGCCTCAAAGGGGCAGGAACAACATAACCATTTATCCAATCCAGATCATACCCTCACCCTTACCCCTCAACAGGGGACTCAGGATTTTGGGACTAACTATCATCAATAAACAAGACCAGCGGGTCGCTTATCGCCTACCCACTACACCCTCACCCTCACCTTTCCAAAGGTGACATAGGATTTTGGGACTGATAAACATTCATAAACAAAACCAGTGGGTCGCTCATCGACAACCCACTACACCCTCACCCTCACCCTACCACGGGTGACATAGGATTTTGGGACTGACTAGGCTGTTGGTCACCCTTGGTCCACCGATAGTCTCTCCTCACTCCGCGGTTGTTTGGCCACTCCCATGTTCAGCACAGTCCTTCATCAAACCAGGAGGCGCCTACTAGTGGGAGCCCCTGCACGGGACAACCTGTCTAACGCCGAGGTAGTCTCTAAAGGATCCAACGCAGGGCAACAGAACAGCCTATCCATCGCATATGATCCACTCGGATCCGCCGACAACGCATCTCTCCAACTCAAATGTCCTGAACTCTTCAGAGTTCCTCCAGGGCGCATATCCAAGATGCGGGGAAACAGTACAATCAAAAGCAGTGTTGGAATACCACTGGGGGAAAGAAACTCGGGAGGGCGGCGTGAGTTCCCGATACAGGGTACCCCGACAACCAAACAAGGAACACGGAGTACCCTAACACGGGTCTCACCGCTGTCCTCGCAAGGTCCCTCCCCTATAATATTCACTACTCATGCTAATAATCATACCAAACATACAACTCTAACGTTCTGAATTCCTCAGAACCCACCAGGGCGCATAACTACGATGCGGGGAACATGCATAAGGTTATAACATGGTGAAATATTCTTGGGGGAAAGCAACTCGGGAGGGCAGCGTGAGTTCCCGTTATAGGACGCTCCGACAACCAAACAAGGAACACGGTGTACCCTAACCCGGGTCTCACCGCTGTCCTCGCAAGGCCCCTCCCCTAAAATAATCACTATAACATGCAATTCAACAGATACTAGTATTTAATTTAATAAATAAACTAGTAGGCACATGCATAGGCCGGGTTTCCTAGCATGTAAACAGGGGACATGCTGCATGGCTCATATGCATATCCTAAGGGGCAAGTCCCTAACATGCAAAGACTAGGGAAGCATGCATTCTACACATAAATTATACAATCATGGATTACATATTATTGCAGGTTAATATTTATCCAAGACGCCCCAGGAGAGGTCGGTATACGCCCAAGTGCGTATAACACCTCTCGACTGGGTTGGATTGTCCCACTCACCAGTATTGGGTCGACGCGCGACCGTCCGTCTAGATCTGCAAGACAGACATTAACTGGTAAGTATAAATCCACAATTATCATTAAATACATAACACACAAACCAAACATCCAACACTTCCCCAACAACTACCCGCGGCCTCGGCAACCACCCGCACGGCCCCCGGCAACCACCCGCACGGTCGGCCACCGCCCGGACGCGCCACCGCGGGCCCCGCACGCCTCGCGCCGGTCCGCGAGCACCCCGCGCGCCCCCGCACGCAGTGCCCCGCCTCGCGCGCACCCCGCGCGCACCTCCGCCACCTCGCCGCACCTCGCGCGCACCTCGCACGCACCTCGCACGCCTTGCCGCACCTCGCGCGCACCTCGCACGCCTTGCCGCACCCGCGCGCACCTCGCACGCCTCCTCGCCCCGCGCGCACCCCGCGCACCTCCGCCACCTCCTCCGCGCGCACCTCGCGCGTCCAGCACCTCCGGCAGCACCTCCGCGCGCCCTCGCGCGCAGCACCTCCGGCGCACCTCCGCGCGCCTCCGCGCGCACCTCGCGCGTCCAGCACCTCCGGCAGCACCTCCCGCGCCTCGCGTCCAGCACGCCCAGCACCGGCCACTGCTCGCCCAGCACCGGCCAGCACCTCCGCGCGCACCTGCTCCACGCGCGCCAGCCGCCCAGCACCCGCCTCTGCTCGCCCAGCACCGGCGCCCTGCACCAGGCCCGCGCGCCCTCGCGCGCACGCCGCGCCCGCGCACGCACGCGCGCCTGCCCGCGCGCACCCGACCTGGCGCCGCCCGGGGCTGCTGCTGCTGCTGCTTGGCCCGGACGACCTGCCGCAGCCCGAGCGCCACCACCACTGCCCGAGACCACCCAAACCACCTTCCAACCACCCCCGACCGCCCTCCGACGACCCCCACAGCCTCCGACCACCCCCAAACACAAAAACCCCTCCCTACCATTCATCTAAGCAAGAAAAAGGAGGGAAAGAAGGCTTACCGAGGGGAGGGAGCGAAGTCCGGACGCTCTCCACGCGCCGAAACCCTTCCCAAAAGCCTTCTCACGCCCCGATCTAGCTCCACCACCAATATGGGCCAAAACAGAGGAGAGAGAGGGGAGGTCGGGGAGGCTAAAGTCGTCGGAATTCGGATTTGAAGACACCGGTGTGTAGATCGGGACCCGATCTACACTTCCCGTGCTTTGGGTTTTCGATTTCGAGGGGTCTAGGGGGCTCGAACGGAAGAAAACGGAGGAGGGAGAGAGAAATCTCGACGGGAGATGATGAATAGTGACGAGGTGATTTTTGATTTCTTTTAAGTAGAGCGCGACTTAAAAACCCGGATACGCCCCGGAACTGGAAAATTTTTGCAAACGATGCCGGAATTCAATGAAATTTTCGTGGGAGGTCAGAAATGGCACCAGGACACCAAATATGCAGTCAGATTTCCAATCGGAGTCCTCTAGCTCAGACGATAGCTAACAGTCTGAAAATAAGCGGTTCCGATCGAAAACCCTAAAAATTTTAAAAACCGCCAGGGCGCTCTAACGGTTACCAACAGGTTAAAAGTGACACATATATAACATTATTCCCCCCTTAGGAAATTTTGTCCCCAAAATTCGCCAAAAACATCTAGGAGGGGAAAGATGCGGATACGCGTCGAACCTGGCCTCCATGAGCTCCCAAGTGTCCTTAACACCGGAACGGTGCTGCCATCGCACCTCGACCAACTGGACGGTCTTGGTGCAGAGCCTCCTCACGCGGCGGTCCATGATCACAATCTACTGCTCCACGAATGACTGTCCGGTTCAGAGACGAACGGCTCGAACGGGATGACGTGAGCAGGATCGCGGACACACCCTTACCCACTGCGAACCCACCACTCCAAGACGGAGAGGTAAGAATTGGCGCTGAGGTGAGCCTCCGAGTAAACTCCAGGAAGCTCTCCTCGCAAGACGGGGACCACTCGAACCGGACATCCCTCCGAGTAAGGCGGTTAAGAGGAACAGCTATCTTCGAGAATCCTCGTCAAACCTCCTGCAATAACTCGCCAAACTCCGGAAGCTCCGAATCCATGCGGGGCTCGACGGTCTACGCCAATTCGACATAGCAAGCGTCTTACCCGGGTCCACAGATATCCTTCCCAGAAACCACTCAGCCCAAAAGGCCTTAACCTCCAACCAAAACTCACACCTGATCCATCACCAGCTGATGCTTCTAAGGTATCCCTTGACTGGGAAAAGAACCTCGGGAAAGCAGCATGAAATCCCGATATAGGATACCCCGACAACCAAACAAGGAACACGAAGTACCCTAGCCCGGGTTCCAACGCCGACCTCACAAGGCCCCTTAATCCAGAAAGGAACACTAGAAGAAGACATCACTCTTAAAGAACATTACCAACCTCACCGGATCATCTACATCTAGATAATCATCCACCGATAACCTTCAACCTCCATCTCAAGACCGGACCCAACCTCTATGGGAACGGTCGAACCACGACCGAGTCACGAGGCGACGCGTCTTTGTCTCATCCACACCCTCACTCCCATCAGGAGACATATTGGGACTTTGGGAGAGACTTAGACTGTTCTCTACCCCTGGTCCACCGGTAGCCTCTCCTCCACACCGTAGGCCGCCTGGTCCGCTCCGACAATTCAGCACCGTCCGAAACCAAATCAGGAGGTGCCTACTGAGGGGAGCCCTCTGTCAGGAAGGCCTCTCTAACGCTGAGGAGTCCCTACTAGGGTCCAACGAAGGGGAGAACGACACCATACTCGCGTCATCATCCATTACAGGACCGAACCCAACATCATCGGGAATGGTCGAATAAACCATTTGGTCACGAGCGACCCGTCTTCGCCTCATCCACACCCTCACTCCCGAAAGGAGACATTTTGGGACTTTGGGAGAGACTTAGACTGCTCTCTACCCCTGGTCCACCGGTAGCCTCTCCCCGCTCCGTAGCTCGCCTGGTCCTCTGACCGGGAGCCTGTCTAACGCCGGGGCTGTACTACGCGGATCCAACTAAGGGGAGAGCGATTCCACGCTCGCGACACCATTCAATAACCTCTTACCGGTAGCCCCTACCTAGCATACTCCCAAATTCAGTACTCCTCCGATTGCATCGGCGGTACCTACTGATGGGAACTCACTGCCAGGACAGCAAAAACCCGGCTTCCTTAACCCAACCAACCGCTCTTGACACTCACTCATCCAGATACCCCACACACTTGCATAATAACCACCAATTACACACACAACTATCCTTATACTAGAAAGCTGGGAACACAAGATGATACCTCGAACCATGACACCCGAAGGCTGCGCCTCCTCGGCCGTAAGCGCTGCAACTCTGCCTTGAACCAACCGCGGCTGAGGAACAGGAGCACGCCTCGCCGGCTGCACTGGCTGCTGCTGGCGCTGAGGCTGCTGCTGCTGCTGGCGCGGAAGCTGCTGCTGCAAGAACGGCGGCTGCTGAGGTGGCACTCGGGGTCGGTCAGCATCTGGGCAATTGTATCTGATATGCCCGATGCGCTGACAATGAAAACAGCGCCGCTTCTCCGGCTGCCAGGACTGGATGGGCACTGCTGCAATGGGCGCCGGATCCCATACTGGCACCGCATCTGCTGGAGGAGAGGCAGCCGCTGACTGCTCGAAGCGGGGCCTCTTCCTCTTGCGCTGCCCCTGGTCCCGGCTCCCGGAAGGACCCTGATCTGAAGAAGGGGTCGGAGCCCGCACTTGAATCCCGAGGTCTCTCTCGACGGTCTTCGCCCGAGACACTACGTCGGAGTACCTCGTGAAAGCGTGGGCAGTGACATGCACCCGGATAGCGCTGCTGAGACCCAGCTCGAATCGCCGGCACCTCGTGACCTCATCCGTCACCAAGGCTGGAGCAAATCTGGACAGACTCGTGAAGCGCGCAGAGTAGTCAGCGACGGACATGGTGCCCTGAGTCAGCTGCTCGAACTCCCGCTCCACTAGCTGTCGCGTCGAGAACGGAAAGTACTCATCCAAGAAGTACCTCCGGAATCCCGCCCAAGAAAGCTGCTCCACTCCCTCTGGAATGTCCACCACTCGGGTAGCCCACCACTCGGCGGCATCACCCTTCAGCATGAAGGTGGCCAAGGCGACTCGCTGGCGATCGGTGCAAAGCATAGCCGCGAAGATCACATCCACCTCCCTCAACCAACGCTCTGGCGCAAGAGGATCTGCCGACTGCCCATGAAACTCGGGAGGATGGAGCTTTAGAAAGGCGTTGAGGCCGCTCTGCTGCACGCGCTGCCGCCTCTAGCTCCTCCTCCCTTTCCTGGGGATCCTCAACTCCTACTGCCGGAACTGCCACAGGAACTGGGGGTACATCGGGTACCACAGGCGGATCTACCACCAAGGGGACCGGCGGAACTGCCTCGCGGGTCGCCCTCAGCTCCTGAATCTCTCTAGCCTGCTCTGCATCATCCGCGTCTGTGTCTCCACCAAATCAGCCAACCGAGCGAAAGCACGCTCCCAAGCAGGTGGCTCCTGCGTCAAGGGCTCTCCGGTAGCATCCTCGTCTCTGGTAGGTCCGGAAACCTCCAAAGACCGAGAGGGACCTCGTCCGCGCCGTCCTCTGCGAGGAGGCATATCAGCACCCTAAGAAAACCAGACACTAGGATCAGAATACTCATCTCGAAATCCTAGGACTCATCTCTACGAAAGGAAGACTATTGGCTCTGACAGGACCAGGCTCTGATACCAACTTTTGTCACGCCCCAGGGCGGCCAACCCCGGACGCGGCAAATGTATATATCATATCAGAAATCTACACAGGAGGTCAACAATATATATCATACACAATAAACAGAATGACACACAACGACAAGAAGCTGACATGATATATACACCTAATGCGGAAGCAAAAGACTGAATCTGTGAATAAACATTCTACAGACTCGATACACAATCATACGTCCTGTGAGAGCCAATATACACAAATATAACTGAACATATACAAACGTGCTCAGCACGAAAATACAATACATACAGCCAAGGAAAGGGATGCTGATAGCCTCTGGTACTCGCGGACGTAGCGCTGCTCCGCTACTGAAGAAATCCCTCGGAAAGCTCCAACTGCTGCTCCGGCTCCAGCTCCAGCTCAGTGGCAACTGGGGAAAAACATATGCGAGGGGTGAGCCACACGCTCAGTGAATGGCACAACCCATGCATCACAGACAATATTGACCACAACATATTAATCCAGCCATTCATCCCGCCTCAAAGGGGCAGGAACAACATAACCATTTATCCAATCCAGATCATACCCTCACCCTTACCCCTCAACAGGGGACTCAGGATTTTGGGACTAACTATCATCAATAAACAAGACCAGCGGGTCGCTTATCGCCTACCCACTACACCCTCACCCTCACCTTTCCAAAGGTGACATAGGATTTTGGGACTGATAAACATTCATAAACAAAACCAGTGGGTCGCTCATCGACAACCCACTACACCCTCACCCTCACCCTACCACGGGTGACATAGGATTTTGGGACTGACTAGGCTGTTGGTCACCCTTGGTCCACCGATAGTCTCTCCTCACTCCGCGGTTGTTTGGCCACTCCCATGTTCAGCACAGTCCTTCATCAAACCAGGAGGCGCCTACTAGTGGGAGCCCCTGCACGGGACAACCTGTCTAACGCCGAGGTAGTCTCTAAAGGATCCAACGCAGGGCAACAGAACAGCCTATCCATCGCATATGATCCACTCGGATCCGCCGACAACGCATCTCTCCAACTCAAATGTCATGAACTCTTCAGAGTTCCTCCAGGGCGCATATCCAAGATGCGGGGAAACAGTACAATCAAAAGCAGTGTTGGAATACCACTGGGGGAAAGAAACTCGGGAGGGCGGCGTGAGTTCCCGATACAGGGTACCCCGACAACCAAACAAGGAACACGGAGTACCCTAACACGGGTCTCACCGCTGTCCTCGCAAGGTCCCTCCCCTATAATATTCGCTACTCATGCTAATAATCATACCAAACATACAACTCTAACGTTCTGAATTCCTCAGAACCCACCAGGGCGCATAACTACGATGCGGGGAACATGCATAAGGTTATAACATGGTGAAATATTCTTGGGGGAAAGCAACTCGGGAGGGCAGCGTGAGTTCCCGTTATAGGACGCTCCGACAACCAAACAAGGAACACGGTGTACCCT